>JACXGK010014725.1:0-11241 GCA_016801125.1 Novumbra hubbsi
AGTCAGTTTCGCTTCTGTTGCCTGGCAGTTCGGAGATTATTCCTGCCTTCGTGAAAACTCGGATCACAGTTGAGATTGATATATCATCCACGATCCATTGGCAGATAGTGTCGTAAATCACCCGGCGCTGTCTCCCCGTCTTGGTGAACGCAGCTCGCAGTCTAGCTTTGAACGCCTTGTTGACAACAATATCTAGCGGCTGGAGTTCTTTAGTTAATCCACCCGGAATGACGGCAAACTCCGATCCAGATCCATATATAAAGCGCTCCGGATTATAAGGCGCACTGTCGTTTTTTTTGAAAATTAAAGGCTTTTAAGTGCGCCTTATAGTACGGAAAATAAGGTAGATGTCCTTCAACAATGAAGTGTAATTCTGCATGTCTGGAACTCAAATTTCTGATACAAACAAAATTGTCTAAGGTTTGTTCACATTTGATTACGGTTCTTTTTTTTCTCACTGGCCTGAACAAAATGTTCTGCTGAAGCACTCTGCCCGAGTGTCTTCCATATAAGCTGTCCCTGCCCGGGTGAAAGACATCTCCGCGTCAGTGATATGCACAGGTGAAACATATACTAAAGAGATTACTACAGACAGTGCGAACCCTATCTAGGTCATCCAAAAACACATTATTCTTGGATGAAAATATTGGAGTAATGACATAGAATATTGGAGCAAGTATATCTAAAATCCAGAAACAGGCATATATTTCTTATGGTGACCATACCGTACATCTACAAGCTTCTCCCAATGGACTGTTATAGAATGACAGTGGATAGAAATAACACAACCAGGAGAGTTGGAAGGGGAATTGAACCAGGGTCATTAGTGCAGATAATAGTTTAGAGATAACAAAGGGCTTGGACAAGTCCAAAAATATAGGCCACTTTGTATCAGTCAGTGGTATTCAATATTTTAGGAATTAATTCAATTAATGATGAATGATATGCTGCGGGTGTTTGGATTGATGTTCTTCTATCAACTATTTTGGTGTTCTGCATGTACCTGCCAATGAGAGGGAGGTACTTTCTGGAGGAAGATTTGTCAATATCATGCAACAATCCTTAGTCTTCTAATGACAGCATTGGATTACAAAAGACCTGGAAGAAATTAACTAAGATTTATAATTAGTCAGACTGTTAATAGGAAGTGGAGTACTTTTTTTTAATCCTTTTTCAATAAATATTAAAATGATAGGTGTATTGTATCTACAGCAAAATGAGGCAAAATCCACACAACAACACTAAAACCACTTGTTTTACAACAGAGGTACCTTTTTGTAGGCGTTTTGTTGTCAGTGAGTACCAGATACAAGCCCGCTGACTGCCAACACTGCTATTAGCCAAATTAGCCACCCGTAAGATGAGCGTCGCATCTGAGCACCTGATGCTAAGCAAGGATTTTATTGGTTTTGCTGCTCAACTACTTACTAAAGAGAAGTCCACTGTCCACTCTGATAGAAACAAAGAAAAGAAAGCATACAAAGCATACTGTATTTTATATTGAAAATGATAATGTCATTGCACCAATCATTACACCTGTATATAAATTTTAATCTCACTCCAGTAAAATGGTTCACTAGAGAACATTTGAACCACAGACCAATGACTAGATGCAATATATTATTAACTATAGGCTTGTACTTTTTTCAGGCTCAGTCTTGAAATGATATAATACCCGGGGCTTCAAATGGCAAAGATGAACGAAACAAAGTGCTAAGACTTTGTGAGAGGGTGTAAATTATTTAAACAGATGCAAACCATGGGAACCCGGTAAGAGTGGTGAGCTCTGTTTAATGTGATCCACACATGCATAGAAGCTTCAGAAAGCAAAAAAATCTGATCTACAGCCACCGTGTTCAAGAAAGCATTTGCAAACAAGTTCAACACAGCCAATATTTGTAATTGGCAGAACTTGATACTGGAAATGATCATGGCCAGCTGGTCAGGATGGCATGGGGATACGTCTGCTAGGGTATCGCAGGGAAACAGCTTACATACAACACTGCAAAAAAAAAAAGGGTTAAGGAAACGTAACTGACACATCGGGTCTTGATGAAAAAAATATAATTTAAAGATCAAAATCTCTACTGTACATTGTGTAAATTGTTGAGAACAAGATCATTTGAGAACAGTCAACTGAAACCAAAATCACCAATCGATTGAGGGCTGGATTTAAACTCAAAACCAAAAATCTAAGAAAACAATTGCAATCTCAGGCTGTTCCAACTTGCATGAGTTTCATCAAGGCAACTCATAATGTCACTCAGTAGTGTGTATGGCTCCCGCGTGCCTGTATGCACTCGCCACAACGTCTGGGCATGCTCCTGATGGGACCACGGATGGGTTCCTGGGGATCTCCTCTCAGACCTGGATCAAAGCATCAGTGGGCATTGGTTAGGGTTAGGGTGTTGGATGCACCGATACACAGATGTTTTCAATTGGATTCATTTCTGGGAAACGTGAGGGCCAGTCAATGGCATCAATGCCCTCAACGTCCAGGAACTACCTACTACACTTTTGCCAGATGAGGCTGGACATGGTCCTGCACCAGGAGGAACCCAGGGCCCACGACTTCCCCGTACCTAACAGCAGTCAGGGCATCATGCTCCGTGTGAACCTGCTCTCATCTGTAAAGAGAACGAGGCGCCAACGTCGGACCTGCCAATTCTGGTGCTAGGCTGTGTGCACAGGTCCCACAAGAGGACATCTCGTGCCACCCTCATTAAGTCTGTTTCTGATAGTTTGGACGGAAACATGCACACCAGTAGCCCGCTGGAGGTCATTTCATAGGGCTCTGGCAGCGCTCCTCCTGTTTCTCCTCGAACAAAAGAGCAAATATCTGTCCTGCTGCTTGGTTCATGCCCTTCTACATCCATGTCTAGCTCTCCTCGTGTAGCGGCTCTTTTCCTGGTATCTCCTTCATGTTCTTGAGAATGTAGTGCGAGACATAGCAAACCTTGTGCAATCGGCATGGGCTGCAGGTACCGCCTCATGCTACCAGTAGTGATAAGGTCACTATCAAAATACAAACTAGAGAAGAATCAGTCAGGAAGGATAAGGAGAGAGCAATTGTCTGTGGTCACCACCTGCAAAACCATACCTTTTTAGGGGGGGTTTCTATGTGGTGCCTCTCCAGAGAACCTTTTGTCACTTTATTTCCCCCAAAACAGGTGACATTGATTCACAATTGTTTATGCTTCCTAACTGGATGGATTGATATCCCTGAATTTTACCTGACTTGGTGTTGTACTGTGATTATCACATGTTCCTGGTTTTTAGCAATGTACTTTGGATATTACTACAAAGACAAGCTTATGTTTATCTAAAGACATAGATAAAGACAGGAATTGTTAAGTCCAATCAGCATTTTCCCTTATTTCTATGTCATATAGTTTTTATTAAAATGCAATTTCTCAGGCAACATTGTAAAAAACTGTATCTGAGTGGTCTGATCTAATTTACAGCCTGGTGATGACGCAACGCTGGGCAAACCTAAATATTACTTTAATGCTCTGGGCCTTTAAAGTATGATCCCATTATAAGATGTTTGCAGCAAAAACATTCTCCTCCTTCTCTCCACATTTTCCACGTGTTCTTTCACGTTTTATCCAATAAAACACATATGCCTGAAAAAATATTGTATTGCTGTACTTGTTTCCTGAATAATAAGCCAATTCAACTAGCATTTCTTCAAGACATGTCTATTGTTGTAGAAAGTCTACCAAATGTAATAAACTTAATTGTAATGAATTCAGTAAATATTCGCATTGAATTGTATAACTGTGTCATTTACCCCACTAAGATGCATTAGGCGTAATTTAATAAAATGGCAAAGTAACCTCGGTAAAGCCATTTAACCTTGTAAAAGCCTTGGATACGGTACGAATTAAGCTAAAGCTTCTTCAGACAAGAATAGATAACAATCAATCTGTATTTCCTTGAAAATATGTGATCAGTCTTATCTACGTTGTTATTAGGTCGTCCCTAATTGCTTTTGGTCACGTGTCTCATTTGTTACGCCATGAAAAGCTCAGAGGCCACTTTTTCGTTTGGATCTCAAGAATAACTTAAGACTGGAGGATACTAATACACTTCTGTGGGATTAGTCAGACCATATGTACTGTAAAATTATTTACTTAGATGCATGCATAGAAAATTGATTGTTGATTCAGATACTAATGATTCTAGTCATGTTATGTTCACCTTCAGTACATTCATAGATGCCTGATGTTCTATGCAGTCTTTTAAGTCAGTCCCAATAAGTATCTAACTGATTTAAATGTAAACCAAGATTTCACTCATGATGGAGTGGGTTACCTATGCCAGAACAAACAAACACATGTAAATATCTTTTGTCGTTAAGGCTCAAGTATGATGCTTGAGGTAGAGGACCTGTCTGAGGATGATGACAAAGCACATCTCTGGAGTGGTCTTGGTGGCCTGCCAATGGAAACCAGGCTATAAGGATGGAGGGAATATCTGAATGTCTTCATTTTGGTTGGTTACTGGGGCCTCTTTTTTCTACATCCCAATATTGAGAATACTGAAAACGTTATACTAATCACAACCATACAATGAATCGGAATGCTTAAAAAACCTAAGCGGTTAACCTACAAGGCATTATAAGGACTTGCTCCTACTTATCTCTCTGAATTGCTGTACCAACCAACCTGTACCGGACGCTATGGTCATAAGTCCTGCTTTACTGTACCAGCCGTTTGTAAAGGTCCCTATAAAGGTAGGGCGCAGGCACATCCTGACATGAGTAGATTGACCCACCATTCTTAATGTCTTTACGGGCTTGCCTCTCGGTCCTTTGGTTTGAAGTGTGCATTCTGTGAGATATACTTTGCCCTTTCTCAGAGTGATTTGCAGTTGGTTAGTGACTATTTGGTCTGGTGTTGGCAAGAGTGGGTGAAGTTAGTTCCTGCCTGGTTGGCTCATTCCAGCATTATCTTCGGATGGTGCCACTGTGTCTCTGGAACCCCCATCTCGGTCCCTAGTTTGTATTCTGTGATAGTTTTCTGTCAGTGGACTAGGTTCAGTCTATCCAATCTCAGACCCAAGTGTTGACATTTCAATAGTCATGTTACACAAGAACAATATCAGTCTGAATCATATGGTATTCAAGGAATGCTCTCAAATGTTTTCCATGATGTCCAGTTACATCTTCGGAGGACCAGAGCCCTTGGACCATGTCTCTGGACTACTTGGCTTAACAACTCCTATATGTCCCTGTCCACAGTGCATTGGGTTATGGTTGTATGCTTACGAATATGACGATTCTGTCGCATACGATTATGATTTAATTTGATGTCATTGTCCATAATCTAATAGTCCTCACTCTGAGGAAACTTTGAGGAAAGCTGAGCGCTCAATTGGCAATCAGTAAAGACACACGGTTGACTATTGGGACGTTGAACCTGCTGCTACGACTGGAAGCCACACACTCACACATTTTTCTCGAGAGGTTCCCAGTGACTCACACACGGCTCTGCAGTTGCCCTCGCCACCATTCTACAAACCCATTGTGTGTTATTCAGAATCCTTTAATAGCTAGCCATCAAGCCAGTTATCATTTTTGTTTGACTTGGTAGAGCCAATATCTTTTTGTCGATACATTTTTGTTGTTGATTAAAGTAGGCTATCAAGCATACTTTTAGTCAGATGATTTACTATTTTAACCATTTGTAAAGGTCACTATAAAGTTAGGGTGCAAGCAGAGTCTCTAGTTTGGGCACTTCCTGGTATCAACTAGTAGTTGCTGCTAGTTATTTTCAATGTAATTACAGAGAGCTTCCACATCTTTATGCAGTTAACGTGATGCTTTACACATACACCAACGTTGGCAGTTGCATTTAAAAATGTTTCATGAATAGTCATAAAATTATCATAAAGGGACATAAATGACGCAAAAATGTATCAGCCTACAAATCTTTTTTAAATAAACAGAGGTTTTGTTCCCATGTATATTATGTGAGTAGAGTTTCACTCATTACTCAGTTCCTGACCTCACTTAATGTTAATTTCCCAGTCCCAAACAAATTAGCAAATGTTCTGTAATATCTTTGAATATGTTGTTTATAATTGTATCTTCTAATGGCTTGACAATTAACAAATACATGATCTGGGAAAATATATATTGTTCTCTCACAATTAAACATGTCTCTCCCTCTCAACAACAGTAACCAGACATACATTCCCACACAAATGGCTCCTAATTCACTCTTCTCACGGTTCAACTTCCCCTTAGCTCAAACATAATGTTTATTACAATCTATAGCTAATCAGCTTTCTTTGTCTACTTCAGGTGTTTTGGTGGTCAGTATTCATGCTTCTTTGCTGAAAAAGCATTTGTAGATATAATGTCAGCTTATCCAATGCTTGCATTCTATTATTATTAATCTTAGACATGTTACGAACATTATTAAATAAGTATGTGAATTCTACAATTGTTCTGGTATAACCTAGGCGTCAGGCGAGAAACATTTGTACCGTTCAAAGTGAAACGGCCAACAATGGTACAAGTGAACTGCAGCTGACAGTCATGCGTAGCTGACATCATATGTTGTTAATTCAAGATAGGATATGAAAAGATTTTAATACTTTTTTAAGATATTTTTTTAGCTGATTCACTTATGTATAAGCTACTTCATATTTTGATGATGTAGTTGTGTATTACAGTCGTTGTTTGTTTGTTGTACATTAAGATTTAGTTTGATCAAAACGATGTTCTCAGTTGCATTGATGTATTTTAGTGGATTCTGCAATAATCTCTTCCAAGGGTAGTCATAAAGCAGTTGGACATTCACTTGGCAAGCACTTGTAAGTAGTGCTGAGTCTTTGTGGGCAGGATTAAATAATTCATGCAGTGTACTTTGATGATGCAGATGATTACACTGAGCCTATTTGCGATCCGTAGTCCTTCAGTCTTACCAGACGCGGTGGTTTAACAACCCTTGGTGGATACCGCCTGCAGTTTTGGCATTGTGTCCCCATGTTAAACATCCTCAGTGAACAAGGGTTGCCGGTTGTTTGGCATCCCATAAAGTTTGAACAATCTGGTTGTGTGGGAGAGAAAAGTAGGACAGCAATAATAGCGGCTCATGGGAGCCATGTTTGTTTGTGAGAGAGAAAACGGAGAGCTATGGTGAGAGAAATATGTTTCGTGAATTTAACAAAGCAAAGTGTGATACAGCCTGAAGTGGGCTCAAGGGCAGTTCTCTCTCCCTTTTCTTTCTCTACCCTCTCTAAATTTCTCTCCTTTCCTGCTCCACCCCACACACCATAACTGTTGCCATCTCTGGTGAGTGTTAGTGGGTTGATGTTGTGCCTACAGTCCTTGCACTGGGACTTCCTGCATGAAACACATGGCAGTGAATGAAAATGAAATCCCAGACACCCTGCTTGCTTTCCTAAGTAGACAACATCCCTACTGAATACAATGGAGTCGTTGCTTTGCTTCCAAATTCTTGCAATGTTAATACTTGTACTTCTATATCCCCTTATTTTAGGCAATGTTAGATACTGATGACTGAAACTCAAATACTATACGGATTCTATTGAAAGCTTAATTCATGCTTTCACTAAGCATGCTCTATGTTATGTCACTGATATTCAAATCAAAACATACTTATTATTATCCTTATGATATGTATGTAACAGTTCAGGCTTTATTAGAAATATACGTCAAGAATTGCATACATGTTGGTCATTACGAGGTCTTGGCTATGAGATGTTTAACAAGGGGAGAAATAACTTACAGATTTGATCAAGTTAGAATAGAAAGAACATCCAAACTACCAAAATGGACACAATGTCCATACGTTTGTCTTAAGGAATGAGGTGGTATTGGTTTTAACCAGGACTATTTTACTACTTGAGAATTTATGGTCACACAAATGGTCTACAGTGCAAAGATATAGTTAGTTCAGCCTATCACAAAACAAAGCATTGCTACCCATTATACCCCAATCTGTTTGCACCTGTCTTGGCCAAAAACATATTTAAAATTGTAAAAGTACTGCAATTCTTCAGATGTTACATGTCTTATGTGCAATTAATTGCCAGATGCCAGTGTGAGCTTTGTATGTCAATGATATATATACAGACATTTGTAATGTAAATGTTGTATTGATTAGATAGTAGCTTGAAGCTTGATACTTGGGAGATTAAAATTATGAAGTTTGCAGAGGAACAAATGGCATTGAATCGAAAGCTACTCATACATGTGCTAAAAGTAGTAGTTTACAATTAACCTATTTGGTCACCCCTAATGTATACAGTGTTCTCACATTTTGTCTTGTTGTGTTTTGGACTATGTAGACCATTACTTTCGATTTCAGTTGTTGATTATATTCAAGTTTCACTCTGTCATCACAATTCATTTGCTGCAGTCTCTGCATTGACCCTGAATCAACATGGTCTGTGGAAAGGATCTGTGTTTTTTTTTTATTAAGGCATGTGATGTTGTGCCATACTTGAATTCTTAGGCCCAATGTGTCTCAGACATTTCCCTCCATTACTAAGACTGCTACCATCTGAAATTACATTAACTAGTCTGCTGGCCATTGGCTAAAAACATGTGCGCCATTTAATTATCCATTACAAGTATTCTAGTATATGCTTTTGTTCTAAAAGCATAATATAATAATCGTTAAAGATCTTAATGGCAATGGTAAGATAAGATAGTGCGTAGATCTGTGTGGGCCACATGGCCATGAATGTTTACAGTCTATTTGGTCAGACAATATAATCATATTTTAACTGCATATTTCATTGTTTGTAAAGGCCTAGAATAATACAATTATTGCTAAAATTCTAAATAACACTAGATACTTTTTAAATTTTTATTTGTGAACAATTCAAAACAACTTACACTTTATGGGGATTTAAAGTAGTGTTACCCATTACTTAATAGCAAGTCTGTCAATGTACAATTAGTTTAGAATTAAATGTTTGCAATTTGTGTTTACAGATGGGAATAATAACTGTTATAGTGTTTATCAGTACACACCGCTGCTGATCTCATAGATCAAAGCGTATCCAAACCACCAGGCTTTGTACTAGATAGATTGTTGAAATATAATACTAATTTCAATGTCATGAGCTGTCAGATTGTTTCTCTCTACATTTTCATGCCTACATATTTAAGGTATATAGTGTAACACATTCAGCCGTAGTATTAACACGGTATTATGTTAATTTTAGTTACACGTCAATCATTCCATCATTTGGTTTTAAGAAATGTTAGTGTCAGAGTTGACACATCTTGACGCTCCTGGCACCGTGTGCGTTAAAGTAACACAATGACTGTTCGAAATAGAACACACTACCCTTGGTCCCGTACTGTAGCGGATTCTCGAGACGTGTTACAATTTAACGCGACATATGTTGTTTCTAACACATCGGTTCTGTGAGTGTACACGGCAGGACCGAAAATAGAAGGCGAGCGCACCGGAAAACCTTCCCCCTGCCTCCCCCCTTCGCCGGCTCTGCGGTTGGGCGGTTCACATTCTGCGCGCGTCGCCCCCTGCAGCCTGAGCCGTGGCAGGATGACGCCTGAGGTGTCTCCTAGGAACGCCGTGCCCTCGTTATACCCCTGCTTGACTTTGGGTTTCACAGAGCCAGACCTTTGGTTGTGCTGACAGGATGCGCTGCCTACTGACCTGGAAAAAGTGGCCAGGATGGCTTGTCTTGTAAGGCGGGAGGGACTTGCGATCACGTATAGGCTCCTTATGGGGCCTTTCCCTGCACCCATTGGAGATGCCTGGACACTCTTTTACCCACCTCCCCTTTTGCTTTTCTCCATCCCTCTCTTTTATAGTTTCCCTCAGCCCCTCTCTCATACCATCTAGTTACTTGTGGTTTTGCATGAGTCTCTCCATGCCATGTTTTCCATAGCCAATCACCAGGGTCATTCATCATTATTGTCAGGGTGGTAATGTGTGTGGGTGGGTGCAGAGATCCAGGACTTATTCGTTTGAATGAACCTCATTAAATTGACTCTTCTTTGTAATGGATCGTCTCAGAGAATAAGTTGGGCAGTCATTTTGGTAATTTACCAACAATGGCCAATGTAACATGACGTTTCAGCCAAGCTTGTTTGCTAATAGCTAGTGAGAAGTGGCTGACCGACTCGTGTGAGTGTCATTTTGGCTTAATCATTCGTCAGTGCGTTTGAAGGGCTAGGTCTGCAGCACCTACTGTATCGCATAGCCTGTTCTAAGACGTTCATGGATCTCTTGTGTGCCACGTTGCCATTTCTGAACACACTATACATTGTGAATATCCCTGCAATTCGATTTTCCATCCAATTATGTCACCATTCGGGCAGACTTAGTTTGGCTTTTCCGGTTTTGACTAGGTCTTTGTCAGTTTGTCTTTCATCAGCCCCATTCCAGTGTATGATATTTTTAGCTGTCTTCTCGGAGGCTAAGGCTCTTTCATTAGCCATATAGGGCACTAATGACATGCAGCGCTAGCACAGTCAAGTGTTAATTAAAACAAGTATGCAAGAGAAGAGGCAGAAAGCTACACGCTCATCCCATACATACATTAACTTCATCCCACTTCATGCATGTTCTTTTCTCCTTGTTGTTTTTTCTCCAAAGGTTGCAAAAACAACAGATGGCTCTGACACAGACTTGAGGAAGGACAGCTTATTCAAATCCAAGGTCACCACTACCTCTGTTTCAAGGGAAATAATGTAAGTGGAAGCTTAAACTTGTCCTTTTCACTATGCATTGTGTAGTTATCCTTGACACTGGTGGACTTGGTTTGCCGTTGAATATTATATGCAACATATCTGAAGTGACTACTAAACTAATATGATTTTATGATTATGTGATTAGATTCATTTTGTTAATGTGAAATACTTAAAACCCATAAAACCCCAGGAAAATACTGTGGATCTTCTTGCATCTTCCAGACATATTTTTTGACATTTAAACTGTATCAGTTAATATTGTCCCTGAATACAATGTGAATACCTGTCACGGTGTTGTAGTGCGGCGGAACCATATGCAGACATTTTGTAAAGTAAAGGTGATTTAATCCAAAACACGTAAAATACAAACTACACGTAACTGTAAACGGTAAATGAAAGGGGCTAACAAACATGAAACGATGTACAAAGAAACATGTAGAGTATTCACATGAATTGGAAATAAAACAGAGACAAACCGTGAACTGTTGAGACAAGCACAAACAATAAACCACACCGGGTGTGGCTGGAAACTG
>JACXGK010014726.1:0-11240 GCA_016801125.1 Novumbra hubbsi
TATGTCATGCCATCTCCATGCAGGGTGTTTCATACCAACTCGCAAGTTACTGCAGTTCAAATATAAATGCATCTACTTAGTCAATCGGTGTAATCCCTAAGTGATATAGTGGTAATCATGGTGTCCATCTACCAGACCAAGACCAGTTTATCAGTAGGGAAGCTGCTACTCACATGGTTCTGGTTTTGTTGGAGCAGGCCCGGGGGAACCACTGGGTTGGCTTGTTTTAACTTCTCTTTCCCCTTTCGTCAGTCCTTGGTCCTCTGCCTCTCGGTGAGTGTTTGTCTCCCGGGGCTCCAGCTGTCCCGTCCCCTGGGTGTTACTAGTAGAGTGTTACTAGTAGGTGTTACTAGTAGAGTGTTACTAGTAGAGTGTGGGTATTGACATGTGTTGGAGATGATATCACTGAGTCGGGTCTCTAGATTGAAGGGTGTTTTCTAGGCCTCTCGGGTGACCCGAGAAACAACATTGTGAACTCCACTCACTATTACAAGGACACATTTCCACAGGCACAAACAAAGCACATGTACTTGACGCTTGACTGCAGCACCCCGCTTCTTTGATCGGTTTATAGTGGGAGCCCTCTTTTTCACTCCACGTATCCATTGATTTCTGAAGAACGGCATGCTGGAGGAGCCTTGGTGTTTCTGAGACTGTGTGACTGGGAGCACATTTATTGTGTGGATTTCCTGCCCTCTAGTGGCTGTATGCGGAACCTGCCCGTGCCGGATTTCTATTGGCTGATCTGGCTAACATGTGTCTGTGTTTTGTTTGCAGCTGAGTTGGTGACGCCCAGGGCCATTTTGACCGGTCATGACTGTGAGGTCATGTGTGCCAGCGTGTGTGCTGAACTGGGACTGGTCATCAGCGGATGCAGAGGTCAGTGCGTGTGTGTCTCATAGAACCTTTAGGTCCGTCAGCACAGATGTGTAAGGTGTAGTTACAGGTGCACAGAAATGTTTACTCGCCACCTTCGTGCAGTAAAGACGCGCAACCAGAATGTCTCCCAGGGCCCCGTCCATAATGCCTCTGTTGGTCCTCTACCAGAGGGCCCGTGTCTGATCCATTCCATGAATGGGGACCTGCTGCGGACCCTGGAGGGCCCGGCGGGCTGCGAGCGGCCCCGTCTGATCCAGTCCTCCACCGAGGGCCACGCTGTGGTCTACTACGACAAGGGACACTTCTGCTTCTTCTCCATCAACGGGAAGCTGCTGGGACACATGGAGCTGGAGGACAGCATCAAGGTGAGGACACACGCGGGGGAGAAGCCAGCCGCTCAGCGCTCCCTTCAGAGTCTCCACTAAGCTTGCTGCAGGGGGGTTCGGTAGTGCACACCTCTAAGAGGGACTCCGCGTGGGGTGTGTTGGAGGATTGGACCGGTTCTGATGGTCTCTGGGCTTCATCATACAGGCGGCCTGCTCTCTGATTACAGGCAAGCCTGCCTCAGGGTATACATGTCTACAAGCCCTTGATCCCCCCCCCCCCACACACACACATCTAGCCTAGGAAGTGGCAGGTCAAAGGCTCTTTCCTTCCCTCTCTCCCTCCCTCAGTCCAGACAAGGCCCTTTGATCCTGAGCTTCTGCGTTGAGTCGTGTCAGGTCTTAGGGCTGGTTGGACATGGCAGGAGGGCGGACCCTCTCTCCGTCCAGACCCCATTAACAACCCCCAGGCTCCACACGACACATTCCCACGTTTCCTCCCTGACAGCTACGGCGTTACAAAATGGCCGCTCCTCGGCCAGTTTCCCTCACCCCCCGTTTCCTGTGGGCCTGGGAAACGTAACCCGGTCCCTCTGAGGCACACCTGCTTCCCATTTGAGCCCCCCCCCCCCCCGGACTGATTGCTGGGCTACACACATACCCACACGTCTTTATGAAGAATCGACAAGTCCGGTGCTGAGTATGTGTTTTTATACGGTATCCCTCGCTGCTGCGGAGGACCGGTTGGACAGGAACCGGAGATGATCGTAGCCAATCACCGACCTCATTCCAAACTACAGATAAGGGTTGTCCTGATGTGGAGCGGATTCTCCTGACAAAACGGTCGTCACAACAATCTTTTTCTGAAGTGTTTTATTTTAGTTTTTTCATCCGCCGCCTGTGAGTCACTTAAGCAAGTCCATAGTTTAGCCTGGCTCTTCTTAAGAACGTGACCGGCTTCAGGTTTCATCAGAACCATGTAGAGTTAGCGGCACCGTGTTCATAGTCCTGGCTGGCCCACCCCCCATGTACATAAAGCATTACCTCTCCAGAGCACTTTCTTCCCTCTGCTACGTGTTGTAAATGTCCGCCCCGTCAGAGAGAATTAGGGGACCCTTAACATCTCAGGTCAGCTCTTTGATAGCAGAGGCCCCTCTCGTCTCAGCTTGAAGCCTGGACGCAGTGTTTAATGCACTCCACCAGACACGGGTATCAATCTTTGGCCCACACTGTGTCCCACTGCGCAGTGAGATTCCTGGATACATAAGTGTTTCTGCTGGCCTAAGGTGTCCCCTTACAACGTATAATGTCCCGTTTAGTCCTCTAACTGTATTTATGTCTTGTGTGTGTGTGAGTTATATTTTTGAGGGGTGAGGAGTGACTGTGTTGCTTCAGAGGTGAAAAAACGGTTAGAAGTACTAGTGTCTTTTTCCAAACTGTTCCTCTTACGACAGATTCATCCAGAGTGGTTGAGGCACGTCTCAGCCCCACAAATATCATTCAGATTCTGTAGGTAAATCTTCTACCTGGTTTGTCTTCCCCCAGAAATAACAGCATTATAAATCCATCTTTTACCTTCGCCCTACGACGCAGGTTCACACGCAGACTCTTCCTGCGTTTCCCTCCTCTCAGAAAAATGGCAGCGGAAAAAGGAGCATGTGGTTCTGTAATGGTTTTTGTTGGCATCTCGCCCTGGCTCTGAGGTCATCCTTCAGACACATGAGTCAGGGCGGCCATCTTGGCTCCTGTGGAGCCGGTGGCCATCTTGTTGAGCCGCCCAGTCGCCGAGTTGCTGATTTATTCTGTCTGGGAACTGCCTCCTCCGTGGGCCTGGAGTACCAGTTCCCCAGCCCCCTACTGGCACACAGTGGGTCATGTACTAGCACTGAGCCCAAGTATGCTAGATCAACAGGCTTCAGTACATCCACTGGGCCAAAGGGCTTAGTATACAGCAACACTGACTGCACAGTGTCAACTGTGGGACAATTCCCACCCAAAGAAAATAACTGTCAAGTTAGTACGTGTTTATGAGCTGAGGTCATGAGTAATAGGCCATTCCCCAAGTACTGAGACACACACAATGTCTTAATGACATGTTTATTTAATGAGTTAATCCTGAATTACGTTAGATGTTCATCTCTTGAGGTTTTAATCGTTACTGTCAGATTAACAAACAAAATTGCCATGGGGGCTTCAAATGGCAAATACGAAAGACAGATTTCTGACACGCATCGAACAAAAGGCGACAGAATGTACTCGTCTCTCAACACCCGCCCCCCCACCTCCCCCCCGACCACTACATTTCCAAATGGCCTGCCTCGTTCCCGGTCCTCAGCCATCTAACAGAGTGCTCTGGAAAGATTGATCCCTCACTCCGGTTGCCTCTCTGTGTGTGTGTGTGTGTGTGTGTGTGTGTGTGTGTGTGTGCCGGGGCATTAGTTCAGCCTGCCGGGTCACCTGATACCGCGGCGTACTGTAAGCGCCACTGCTCATCTTCCCTGCGGTTCGGTTGAACCGGGCCAAAGGTTGCCTGTCAGAACTGTGTCTGCTACCAATTATCCCTTCAACTCCACTGGGTGCAGTAAGGCTAGCTAGAGCTATCAGGGTTAGCCTTTAGCCTAGTTTACAGTGTGCATTTAGGCAGTCATTGTTAAAATGAATAAATCGTTTGTGTTTGCGCTGGTTATAAACCTCTAATGCTACTTTATCGACATGATTTGGTGTTACAAACTATACGATAACGCCTTTAAGAGATAAGACATGTCGTGTTGTCCATAATTTGCATTATGATCTCCCAGTGGCTTCCATCAGCTAAACACGGCGTGTGTAAACACAACCCTTGAACGTGTTAGCCGTAGCACTGTAGTGTTCTCCCCCGGGGACACATTAAAATGTAACGCAGCCCACCGGTGTACAGGATGAACAGACGAGGGGGATACGTGTCCCCAGTGTCGCGATTCTTCTGGACCGACCCACGTGCTCAGCTTCTTTCCACAGATATCCCCACCAAATATCCGCTTTGGCACCTTCCGGTGGCGGTTGCAATGGGTACAGGTCACCAACACAACGTCAGCTCTTTTCAGCTGTCTGTTTCCTGTTGGAGTAGAAAACAAATGAAGCCGTTGTTGTCATGCGTGTTGTCATGCGTGTGTGCAGTGGTAAAACTAAGCCCTGTCGCATCAAGGTGTGCTGTTTCTTCCTCTCCCATCAGGCCATGTTGCTGAGTCGTGACGGCCAGTACCTGTTGACCGGGGGGGACGGGGGAGTTCTGTCCGTCTGGCAGGTCCACAACCTCAAGCAGCTGTTCACGTACCCGGGCTGCGACGCGGGAATACGCTCCATGGCCACGTCCCATGACCAAAGGTAACACGGTGGATTCCGTTGTAAAGTGGGTCATGTTTACACGCACAACAGCCGGAAAATGGGGCCCTTTTTCACATTGAAGTAGGTTTTCCTTATAAAGTCTAAAGGTAAGAGAGCCAAAACAAACTGCCAAACGCAGCGAGGGATGAACTACTAAGTTGTTTTTTTGCGATCTGTATCGACGTCCTGAGGTGACGAATCGCTTCCTGTGTGTCCTCTCTACGCTGATCCCTCACTTCCTGTATCTCCTCTCCTTGCTGATCCCTCACTTCCTGTGTCCTGTCTGGTCGTAGGTGCATCATCACAGGCATGGCCTCCGGAAGCATCGTTCTGTTCTACAACGACTTCAACAGGTGGCACCATGAATACCAGACCAGGTACTGAGCCACGACCAGGCGGCATAAACACCTGCCGGTCCGGAGATGTCTGGTGACCATGTGACTCTACACACCTGTCCCAACACACTACTCCTCAATGCATCCTGAATGTATCCAACAGAAAAAGTTGACAGAACTGTCCAATTCTGTCACAAAGTAAAATATTTTTAAAAACAGGGCATTGCTATATTTTGTAGAGTGCATTGAAAATTTCGTATATTGTAAAATTTATGGCTTGGTTATATGGTTACAAATCTATTTTTAGCTTGTTAAGAGTCTATTTTCATCTATAGCTTGAGGAAAATAAGGGTTCAATGTGGAAGTAGCTGGGTAGAAAATTCTATTTGCATCTATTGTCTTAAAAATCCACATATTTGTGTACTTTAGGGGTGAGTGTTTTTTTCCCTGTAGGTGTGAAACGTGGGGGTGTAAATCATTTGGTCGTTTCTCCTTTTTGGTAATTTTTTTTTTTTTTCCCTAAATGAAATGTAAGTGAAGTTTGTGAGGCTCTCGACCAGTAGGTTTAGTGAGTCGCTGACGTCTACCAGTATGTACACGTGAGGGAATATATTCTATTTAATGTTTGTACCACGCCTCTTTGTGAAGCGGACAGGTCTTGCCTTTCCGCGCTCGAGTCACGCCTCCACGGTCCGCTTCACGGAGATACGTCACCGATTCCGATACCTGTCGGACGGTCTTAAGCGTGAACCGTTTGTTTCAGTCTTTCACCGCGAGTTACCAGTCCACACGGTGGCGATTATTACATCTCGATGGGTAATTTTGCCGTCAGCGGAAGCAGATGTCGAAGGGTTACACCGGCATACTTTCTTGAAACCCTTCGAATTGCTAAAATGTGTAGAACACGGAGAGAGGAAAGGGAATTCAGACGTGCGGATGTGGCTACTTGGCGTGGCCTGTTTATCACATTGTTAGCGTAGCTCACTCTGCTGAGGAGATCGCGTTGTACGGACAACACGACAGCCGTCGACATCCCGAGCCACGCAGGAACGACCGAGGTCCTCCAGACCATCTTGTTAAAGCCGGGTGAGGTGTGAAGTGGAATAAGGGACTTGTCAGTCTGTCACGGCCTGGCGATTATGTCTGTTCAGTGGTTCAACCAGACAATCACCGGGTATGCAGTTTTTGAAACATAATCATACAACTTATTTACTTTTTTTTTTTTTTTAAACACGGCAAAGAAACGGTTGCCCAAACTGAAGAGCATTTGTCGTTGGCTCAACCAGCGCTTGGTGTGATTACGACAATTACTGTACTTGTTTGCGTCACACAAAATTTTGGCAATCAATTTGGATGAGTGTTTTTGACGTGTGCTGAGTTCTGACAATAAAATTGAATTTTTTAAGTTGACATGTAGTCCCTGACTGAAATTCGTATTGGATGAAATAACCATTTCCCGACATAATGTTCTTCTGAAGTGTGAATTTAACACAAACAACTTTAAATAATGAATTACATGGCCTTCCAAATGGAAATGACTGGTTGGAAACTGGTCACAGCCCCACACCCGATTTTTCCACAAGACTTTTGACAGCGCTTTTCATTGAGGTCAAATCATGTGAATGTGTCCAACTGGTTACAACTGCTAAATACCCCCTTGATGTACGTCCGATAATCTAAATGAATGTGCTTCTGTAACAGTGTCAAATAGACAGACGTGTTTAAAACTGTTGTAGCTTGCGGATAAATTCCTGCCTTTCCTGTTGAAACGTATTTGTTAGCAACGTTCAGTGTTTCAGGGAAACAAAACGTTGGAAACAGTTGAGACCTAAATGTTCTGACGTTTTATGAAAAATGTGTTATTCACAAAAAGTTTAGATTTAAGTGGTCTGTCACAAAGTAAACCCCAAAATGATTAATACTTTAATAAACAAAAGGTATTACAAAACGAACAACATTAAATATGCTGTCAGGGATTTGTTTTGTTTTTTAAAACATCTTGACGCTTTACAATCCCATCCAACTCTTGACAAGTTGTAGCGCCCTCGTGTGGTAGGTGCAAACTGTTGCAGATTTGGGACACTTGCGCTCATTCACCGGTTTACCTTCATGTTTCCCATTGCAGTAGGGGGGGCTTTTCACACAGTAAAAAATAAAAGGACCAAGGATTTTTTTTATACTTTTATTGCGTTTGAATTGTCTGACATGTTCCAAATACAAAGTGATGAAGCGTTGGAAGCAGTCAGACCATGGCGCAAACTTGAACTGCCGGCCAAAGCTGACACGTATTTCCTGTTTGAGATGCATCCTAACTGCCGTTTCATTCTGGATACATTATGACTAGTGCACTTCAACTAAGTTAACGTAACAGAGAACCGAGGAGCTACTCCACATACAGTACCAGCTTGACTGACAGGTTGTGTGTGGTCTATTTTGTGGGAAAGGCCGTGCAACACCAAAGGCCCTGGGAGTGGGAGGTCTGGTTTCACGGGCACCAATTAAGCCTATTCCTGGACTAAATAAATCCAGATTTACCACTGACATCTTTTTTTTTCATGGCTTAATCAGTGTCTTTGTTTTGCAAGACCTGAGCTGTTATTTAAAAACAACATTAAACCCCACAATTGGCAGCAGGTTGTAAAGGTGTGAATGCGTCTTATTGGCTAACCCGAACACTGCACAGAGTTAGTGCACTATTTAAGTCAGTGGTTCTCAATCAGGTTTGAGGCCGGGAACCACTTTGAGGAAAAACAGCTGAACCTAACATGAGTGAGGTAAAAAAAAAAAAAAAAAAAGAAATCTTACTCTGACTTTTTCAGTGCATGGATTAACAAATGAAATGTGGGCCCTTAAAAGGCTTATTTTAAATAAACTACAAATTATTTTAAGATAATTTCCTAAAATCATCCAGGTTTTGGTGCGGAACAGAGATTTCTGATGTTCAAGAGTGAATCCATGAAATTTCACATTTTGTCATGAGGCACAAAACTGCCCTTAAATTACAATACATGTATTAATGTCTGTTGTGTACTTTGGATACCAATACCTATTACATGGTTTGGTATTACAACCTATAAAGTTATTCCACTAATCAACCGGCGAGAATTTGTTGTTGTGTAGCTATACATATTTACAATACCAAATTGAACAAGGTGAGTATCATATCTGGCTGAGGTTTGAGAACCACTGACTGGGAATACAGCGCAATGTGGACTGTCACCATGGACTTTAAAACAAGCGCATTACAGACATATTACAACAAAAAGTAGAATAGCCTCACATTATTAATGGGTAAATATGTACAAATAAATTAGTAAAATACTGGATCAAGCTTGTTTTTAGACAAACTTGTTTCTTAAAGGCATTTCCAACAACTGGATCATGTTCTTTTGGACTGAAAAAAAAAAAACAGCCCAGGTTTTGTTACATAGGTTCGACCTTGTTCCATTTCTGTTTTCATTTTGTTCCTAATGAACATGATCCTCATTCACAGGCCCATCTCTCTTAATCAACACACATTCATCTATTCTGTGGTGTCTCTCGTTTGGTGTTCAGCATTAAAACCACAGCAGACCAATGATGAACAGGCAGGTGGGGAAAACACAACCAAACCTTCAAGTTTCAACTGGATGCCTGGTGTTTGTTATACAATAAAATATACATCTTCAGTAGTTCAACTTACAACCTACTGCAAGCAAGAATAATACTACCCTCATGATCTGTGTAGGCAGGGAAAATCTCCCGGGAAATAATAAATAGAACAGTAAATTAACACGACAAAGTCATTCTCAAAACAAATTCTCTTGCTCTTTTCTGTATTTCTCATGTACACACAAAACTACTATCTACAAATCAACTGAAATGTACAAAACGCCTCGCTGACTGTGGATATGATGGGCCTCTACGGAGACTGCACTGTAGGTTGGGAGAGCCATTTTGCTAGTATTTGAGCCGTTTGTTGCTTGGGAGCCTGGGGGGCAGTGGTTACTACAGGATGGAGGCGGAAGTCTCTCTGTACCCCCCCCCACATCCCATGTGACCCTCAGGCCTAAGGATGAGGGGGGTTCCAGCGGGCTCAGGGGTCCAGAAACCCGTCTGTCCGTCCATCCAGCGTCTTCAAAGCTCTCTGGCAACAGCAGCCGTGGCAGCACCGACGTCCCCTACCAGTGAGGACAGGGGGGGGGACGGAGGGGTGGGGACAGCAGAGGGAGGGGGGGGGTCGGATAGAGAGTGACAGGTGAAGGGCAAGGGGGGTGAGTCGGGGAGAGGAGAGGGTGAGGGGGGAGGAGGGAAGGATAGTTGGAGTTCGGTGGGGGGAGGAGGGGATGGTTGGAGTTCGGTGGGTGAGGGGGGAGAGACGGGAGGAGGAGGGGAGCATGATTGGAGTTCGGTGGGTATAACAGGTTTGGTAGGGGAGGAGGGAGAGGGGGAGTTGTCGAGTTTGGTATCTGAGGGAGAGAGACTGAGACTGGTAGGTGTCTGTTTGTCGGGGGAGGCGGGGGCAGAGGGTGTGGTAACCGGTTGGGTAGGTGAGGAGCGGGGGAGGGGTTCCTCATGGGGTGGGGCAGCCTTGGTGGTGGGTGAGGCTGGTGTGACTTGCACGGCAAGCGGAGGGACTACTTTCTTCAAAGGCGGTGGCGGCGGCGGCTCTGTGGGCCTCTGGCTGCGCCGAGGCAGCTGGATCCTCTTCTTATCTAGAGCCGTGTTCTGGTAGGGGTCAGGGGTCAGGGACAGAGTGAGACCAACACTCAACATGTGATGCTGTACAATAACATGACGTCCATACAGGGAGACACGGAGAGAGGTGGGTCCATCTAGGATGGAAAGACAACACTAGAAGCACTGTCGACAAACGAAAGCCAAGTTACAACGGATGGTCAACGGACCACCTTGGATGTGTGAGGGTCGTACGGTGATGGGGCCTTCACACTGGTAGCCCACTGGATCCCCTCCAACGCTCAACATGCACCGTAAGGGAAAATGAGAACACGCTGGAGCCACTCCCCCTCACCACCAACCAATCGCAGGTCCCATAAATACATTTTCCGATGTCCGGCACTAATATTGGGGAAGGAGCGTTTCCTCAGAACTTGCCACTTGGGCAGGTTTCTCATTGTCCCTTAGCAGGAGGAGGCGGAGCGGCATCAGTGTGGAAGCAGTGAGCTCTGTGTGGATGTTAGTACATACCATGGCCTTGCAGCTAATTCGGAGGGAGGCATTGTGGGAGGGAGAGAAGCGGAGAGGGGGAGGAAGCAGAGGGACAGAGACCAGGCTTACTCACAGCTCAACAACATAAGGAGACACAGAAAGCAAGGCAGTGTGATCCCTGGCTTGTAGTGCACAGCTTTCCCCTCCGTCCCTGGTGACTAAGTGACCGGTTTGTGTCTTCGGTTGGCCAGAGTCTGATGTCCGAGCTAGTTAAGAATGAAACAAAGCAGTGTCTTGGCTCTCCAGCTAACAGAATTTGGTAACGCCTAGCTGTGCTATGGCGCCAATCTCCCAGAAAGCTGGTAAGCGTAGTGATGGAATGAGCTACACGGTAACACCCGGGGAGGGATGTCAGATCCAAGGGAATACTGGCAGGTTTCACCGGTCTCTGGCACCCAGTGCAATAGCGCGGTTATAGGTTTTCACCACCAGGCGGCAGTAGAGACCAATTTGACTACTTCCAGGAGATTAACTGCAGTCTGGCCAAAAGAACAACCGACACTGTGCATCTAAATCAAATGTCAAATACATGCATAGCTGACGGAGACGGGGTTAAGACCACATCCTCTTTAAGGCCTAGTTAGTAGGCATGCAAAGTAACCTCCCTGCCAGCCGGTGCCAACATGGCACACAACGGACATGTACACATCCAAGTGACCCTGCCACCCTCCCCGCCACAGTAACATCACTGGAAACAGTGTCACGCCATCGGGAGAAGAGCTGATGAATGAAGGCCATGGTGACTCGGACAAGTGTACACGATGGAGATATATAGAGATGGAGAGAGGTAGGGAAAAGAGACCCCTTTAGAGGAAAAAAGGGGAGGGTGGGCAAATCACAAGAGTCAGCCATGCAAAACTAACTGGAGGATGCTGGAGAGAGTTATCCGCTGTGTTATTCTGCCCAGATCCCTCTGGTAGATAGTTATTATTGGAGCTAGGGGCGGTCTCGTGGTTTAACCTAGAGCTAGGGGCGGTCTCGTGGTTTAACCTAGAGCTAGGGGCGGTCTCGTGGTTTAACCTAGAGCTAGGGGCGGTCTCGTGGTTTAACCTAGAGCTAGGGGCGGTCTCGTGGTTTAACCTAGAGCTAGGGGCGGTCTCGTGGTTTAACCTAGAGCTAGGGGCGGTCTCGT
>JACXGK010014728.1:0-11392 GCA_016801125.1 Novumbra hubbsi
ACACACACACACACAGACGGACCCTGCTCCACCCGACATGGACAGTTACAGGTACACACACACACACACAGACGGACCCTGCTCCACCCGACATGGACAGTTACAGGTACAGGTACACACACACACACACAGACAGACGGACCCTGCTCCACCCGACATGGACAGTTACAAGTACACACACACTCACACACACAGACGGACCCACAAGACAGTTAAACACACACTACAGGTAAACACACACACACACACACTGACACACAGAGACTGACCCTTAACCCTCCTTGCTATGTTGACATATTTTAAGTTCCTTGCTAGGGTACCTGGGGATAGTAGAGAGGATTTCTTTATGTACACTGCTCAAACTAATTAAGGGAACATTTGAATCACATCGGGTCTTGATGAACTAAATATATTAAAGGTCAACATTTTTACTGTACATTGTGCAAATTAGTTGCGAACACACTGATGTCACGTCCCTCAATGGAAAACAAAATCACCAAACGATTAAAGTGACTCAGCCCCATGTGCCTGTATCCACTCCTGACAACATCTGGGCTCCTGATGAGACAGCAGATGGTTTCCTGGGGGATCTCCTCCCAGACCTGGATCAGGGCATCAGGGAGCTCCTGATGAGACGGCAGATGGTGTCCTGAGAGATCTCCTCCCAGACCTGGATCAGGGCATCAGGGAGCTCCTGATGAGACGGCAGATGGTGTCCTGAGAGATCTCCTCCTAGACCTGGATCAGGGCATCAGGGAGCTCCTGATGAGACGGCAGATGGTGTCCTGAGAGATCTCCTCCCAGACCTGGATCAGGGCATCAGGGAGCTCCTAATGAGACGGGGGGTGGTGTCCTGAGAGATCTCCTCCCAGACCTGGATCAGGGCATCAGTGAGCTCCTAATGAGACGGGGGGTGGTGTCCTGAGAGATCTCCTCCCAGACCTGGATCAGGGCATCAGGGAGCTCCTAATGAGACGGGGGGTGGTGTCCTGAGAGATCTCCTCCCAGACCTGGATCAGGGCATCAGTGAGCTCCTAATGAGACGGGGGGTGGTGTCCTGAGAGATCTCCTCCCAGACCTGGATCAGGGCATCAGTGAGCTCCTGGACAGCCAGTGGGGCTACTTGGCAGTATCATGCACTGATACATAACGTCCCAGAGGTTCTTAATTGAGTCTTCTTGTGACAGCATAAATGACAGTGCCGTCCTGGAGGAGCTGCAGGTACCACCTCGTTGCCAGCAGTGACAAGGACACAAGCAAAATGCAAAACTAGAGAACATTCAGTCAGGATGGATAACAAGAGAGCAATTCTCTGTGGAAACCACCCGCAAAATAATTCTTTTTTGGGGGGTTGTCTTGCTGTCGCTTCTCCAGTGCCCCTGCTGTCATTTTAGTCTTTATTAAACCAGGTGTCATTGATTCACATTTGCATCATTGACTGGTGTTGTACTGTGATTACGCCTCCCTTAATTGTTTTGAGCAGCGTATATCTGTCGAGCATATTTATATATTATGTATGTATTTAAAATAACATACAACACTGTACATGTATATACAGTTATTAGAATTCGAACACCCCATGAAATATTTCGTTGTTTTTTTAAGAAATATGGACACATCACATCCTCTTTCAAACAATATCTATTGACCAAAAACAATGACATTTTAACCATCCTGTCGTTTATTTAACAAAAGATTTACTAAGATGCCATTTCCTACTGACACCCAATGCCCTAATAGCTGGTATTTGGCTGAAATAACCCCATTAAGACGTTTCCTATAACTGTGCCAGTCTCTGACGTCGACTGGGAGGCAGCAGGCCAGATGTGCAGAACTCTGACGTTTGGCTCTCGGCTTACTTCACCGCCGGCTAACAGTCAGTGGGCGTGAATGTGGCGAGTGTGTTCCAATCAACACCCTTATTTGGTTTGCTGTTCCCGCCCCCAGCATCTACATCTCCCAGGAGAGTCGCCGTGGCAGCGGTGTCTTCCCCACCTGGAGGAACGTGGGTGTGGTCAAGGCCCTGGCCCTTCCCATGGCTGTCACGGTAACCAAGTACCAGTCAGGGACCACCTACGTCACCGTGGTTGGCAAGGACCGCTACGGCCGCTTTGGGCCGTACAGCGACATACAGACAGTCATGTTATCATAGCAACCGGTCATCGCTGATGTGGATTGTGGACGTTGACGCGTAACCAAGTTTTGTACCGTTTCGGTCTTTTGCCTAAAATCCGGTCAGCACCAGGCCTCAGTGCTGAAGTTCATGTGCTAGAAATACAATAAATAGATGCTTTCTGGTTTGTCTCAAGTGTTGCAATGTACTGCTCTGCTTGTAAGTTAGTTTAAACAATCACAGAACATATGTATGTGGATACTTACCGGTAACACTAATACTTCCTGCTCTGCTTTTGTTATTTCACTTGGAATGTCTTTCCACCTGTCGTGCTATCAGTGACCTCCAAGGGAATCATCTTCTGGTGATTATGTTTTTATTATATATCATGGACTGTCCTTTTGTTGGTCCTTGCATATTATTAAGAAGTCTAGTCTACAGCACAAACAGACTGCTGTGTTGGCAGATATATGTCTGGTCTGATGAATGTGTTGGCCTAATCCTCCAATGATCTACAAAGTACATATGAATGTTTGGAGAAGGTGCTTCGGTTTTAGATTCACGTCACTGCTTTTCTCCAGTACAATTAACATTTCTGGTGTTATTTGTTATAACATTATTTTTACTTTACTTTTTTTTGGAAAACCACTGTCTTACATAATAAAATATGAACCCAAACATGTTTCTGGATGTCTTTTTTAGATATCTTTTAGAGTAAATTACAAAGGTTTATAATTGCTAACATTTGACTAGAATGCTTTTTCAACATGTAGTCGAGGAAAACACTTGTGTTATATCCTAGTGTTATATTGTGATAAAATCACACAGACTCTGAGGTAAGATTAAATGTTGCTTTTCTCTTTTTCCTCTTACTACACACCTCAACCTAACGACGTTATTCCCATTCATGATACCTAGCACCTAATGTAATGATGTCATACCCACACATGACATCTAGCACCCAACTTTATGATGTCGTACCCATACAAGACATTTAGCAAACAATGTAATTATGCCATACTTTACACGATACCTAGCACCCAAAGTAATGACGTCATACCCATACATGACACCTAGCTTCGATTTGTGGTTTAAACCAGGAGGTCCCCAAACTGACCAATGGCGTACATCAGTGGGCGTAACTTAATTTTAGTTTTGCGTTACTTTATATTCAGGAACTCTCATCCTAAGTAACACCTCCGACTTGCATTCTGCAAATACACCAATTGGCTTCATGGGTTAGCTTGCACTATGAGGACTGTGTTGCTCTGGTTCCCAGGTCAGACCTGCATGTTAGTTTTTTGCCATGCCACAATGAAATGAACGCACCGCAAACGCTGAAACGCACAATTGGTCTGAAATATTAAGCAATCCAACGACCACAGATTATCATATTTTTGCGCATAATCATCCGATGCCGATTGCTGGTCGACCCATAGGTGCATTCCGGCCGTCTTATCCCTAAGATGTACCGAAAGATATTCACCTATACATTTTCTTCAGATCAGCATTTAAGCAGCGAAGTTGTAATTGATTTATTGACTCAATGTTTTGAATAGAGCACAGTTATTATAGAACAGGATAAAAAATGTACATTTGTTTATTTTCTGATATGTTGTAATTTAGGTATGAACTAAAAACCTTTAGGAAATGTATTACATCCAGTCTGAATAAATAGTGAAACTACGCTACGCCGATCTTCAGGAAGGAGAGCAGTGCGTCAAGTTCCTCTCCTTTTATGTGAAATAGTGTGACTACATGAAAACATTGTGAAGAATATGCAACTGTGCCTCCTCAAACTCAAACCGCTCAAGAAATGTGTCAGGTCCGAAGACTTTGTTACAGCCTGGGGCAGAAACTGTACCCCTGGCGAGTGTGTGGCTCTCGGAGGGTCGTGAGGACCGGAGAAATCAGCCCGACTCTGTCTGGCCACACAAACTTATAACCTGTAACAGATTGTCAAATGAAATCCAGTCAGACTTATTAATGAAACAAATGTAATGATTACAAGTAAAAAAACATCCTGAAAACTTTTACAGGTTAAACACTTCAGATCTAAAGAACAGATATCGAGTTAATATAACATTATTTACAGATGAGTGACAGCTTCTTATCTCAAAAACAAACACATTCGGCATGCCTTTAATCGGGTCAAATGAATGAAAACGTCCTTGTAATAGTTCACGTGGCACATTCTACTGTCTTGTATTGGGAGATGGTGAGGGGGGGGGCTTCTGGTGGCCCGGTGTCCTTTATGACTTATGATTGGCCCAGATACATGATTACCTGCGAATATGCATTTATCACGCTGGCCCAGTGTGGACATTAGCATAGTGGACATTAACTAGGAGTGGATGCTGTGGTGACTGGGACTTTGAATTATGTCTGGTGAATGTGGGCATTATTCAAATGAGAACGGCGTATAAATGAGTGCATTTATATATATATATGTCATTGTGTGTGTGTGTGTGTGTGTGTGCGAGTGTCCTTGAGCTGTCCATGGATCCTGCAGCTCATCAGGAGGCTATGATTTATTTATGGCTGGGATGCATCTACACAGTCATCAGGCTTGTTTCAGTCCACAGGCTTGTTTCAGTCCACAGGCTTGTTTCAGTCCACAGGCTTGTTTCAGTCCACAGGCTTGTTTCAGTCCACAGGCTTGTTTCAGTCCACAGGCTTGTTTCAGTCCACAGGCTTGTTTCAGTCCACAGGCTTGTTTCAGTCCACAGGCCTGTTTCAGTCCACAGGCTTGTTTCAGTCCACAGGCTTGTTTCAGTCCACAGGCTTGTTTCTGCTTATCTTCTGCCTCAATGAAACTCCATGAAACCTTTCTTATCTTTCCAATATATCTCACCTGCTTTAAAAACCCTGATCTAAATCTAACCTACTTCCCCTGACCTGAGCCTAACCTACTTCCCCTGACCCTGATCTAACCTTAACCTAATTCCCCTGACCTGACCCTAACCTCTATCCCCTGATCTGACCCTAACCTCAATCCCCTGACCCTGATCTGACCCTAACCTCTATCCCATGATCTGACCCTAACCTCTATCCCCTGACCTGACCCTAACCTCTATTCCCTGACCCTGATCTGACCCTAACCTCTATCCCCTGACCCTGATCTGACCCTAATCTCTATCCCCTGACCCTGATCTGACCCTAATCTCTATCCCCTGACCTGACTCTAACCTCAATCCCCTGACCCTGATCTGACCCTAACCTCTATCCCCTGGCCTGACCCTAACCTCTATCCCCTGACCCTGATCTGACCCTAACCTCTATCCCCTGACCCTGATCTGACCCTAACGTACTTTGGAACTTTAGGTTTTGTGTACAAAAACGGTTGTGGTCCCCCCCCCCTCCCCCGATACAGAATATATCGTTTTATACCAGGGGTGAGCAAACTACGGCCCGAGGGCCAAATGCGGCCCGCGAGGCTGTCCCATCTGGCCCACCGAATGCCCTTTTCTGGCCTCCAAATCAATTCTGATTAATAAATTACAAAAACAAATGTGGCCCTCCATTTCATTTCAAAATCCTGAGGTGGCCCCCGAAGCAAAATATTTGCCCACCCGTTTTATACAGTGGGGAGAACAAGTATTTGATACACTGACGATTTTGCAGGTTTTCCTACTTACAAAGCATGTAGAGGTCTGTCATTTTTATCATAGGTACACTTCAACTGTGAGAGACGGAATCTAAAACAAAAATCCAGAAAATCACATTGTATGATTTTTAAGTAATTCATTTGCATTTTATTGCATGATTTAAGTATTTGATCACCTACCAACCAGTAAGAATTCCGGCTCTCACAGACCTGTTAGGTTTTCTTTAAGAAGCCCTCCTGTTCTCCACTCATTACCTGTAATAACTACACCTGTTTGAACTTGTTACTTGTAGAAAAGACACCTGTCCACACACTCAATCAAACAGACTCCAACCTCTCCACAATGGCCAAGACCAGAGAGCTGTGTAAGGAGATCAGGGATAGGATTGTAGACCTGCACAAGGCTGGGATGGGCTACAGGACAATAGGCAAGCAGCTTGGTGAGAAGGCAACAACTGTTGGCGCAATTATTAAATGTATTTGATACATCAGAAAAGCAGAACTTAATATTTGGTACAGAAACCTTTGTTTGCAATTACAGAGATCATACGTTTCCTGTAGTTCTTGACCAGGTTTGCCCAGTCCCCCATACAGACCTTCTCCAGATCTTTCAGGTTTCGGGGCTGTCGCTGGGCAATACGGACTTTCAGCTCCCTCCAAAGATTTTTGACAGATTCTTGGTGATGACCTGTTTTGTTTTGGTTAGGATGGACCTATGAAGACATTTCAGTCCTTATCCACATTTTGTTATCCAGAGCGACATCCAATTAGAGACTTCCAATCGTGGTAACAGTTATTTCCATGCTCTTATAAAAGGTAGGGTTTTAGAAGTCTTCTGCAAACAGCCAGGGGCTCCGCTTTCCTAGTTTGAAAGGATGGGGGTGAAATGGATATGGTATTCCCATTGTTAACGCTTTGTTTTGTTTATAAATAATTGTTTGTTCATTCATGCTAGAATGATTCAGAGGTATTGTTTTATGTTAGGTAGTATTGTAGCATTTCTTTTGTAATGAATAAACTATTGTTTTGAACATGCTCTGATAATTAAATTTATTTTGACAATGATTGAGTGTACAATTAAAATAATGTCTACAAAACAATGTAACGTCACAGCAGCCCCGGTCTACAGGCCCCGCCCCGTACCCTGACCAGGCCCCGCCCCGTACCCTGACCAGGCCCCGCCCCGTACTCTGACCAGGCCCCACCCCGTACCCTGACCAGGCCCCGCCCCGTACCCTGACCAGGTCCTGACCAGGCCCCGCCCCGTACCCTGACCAGGTACTCAACACTGCAGAAGAAAGAAAACTGCTACAAAGCAAACGCCTTTATTTTGACATATTCAGGTGTCTCCTTTATGTATCCATCAGTCTGGTTCCATGTGGTGCTTGACGTCAGACCAATAGCTGAACAGCAAAGGGCACCAGATTTCTAGACAGGACGCTTGGGAAAAGCTGTACCAGCAGAGGGCACCAGATTTCTAGACAGGACGCTTGGGAAAAGCTGTACCAGCAGAGGGCACCAGATTTCTAGACAGGACGCTTGGGAAAAGCTGTACCAGCAGAGGGCACCAGATTTCTACACAGGACGCTTGGGAAAAGCTGTACCAGCAGAGGGCACCAGATTTCTAGACAGGACGCTTGGGAAAAGCTCTACCAGCAGAGGGCACCAGATTTTTACACAGGACACTTGGGAAAAGCTCTACCAGCAGAGGGCACCAGATTTCTACACAGGATGCTTGGGAAAAGCTCTACCAGTAGGGGGCACCAGACGACGGGGTAAAACAAAGCCTTCATCAACAAGCAGTTGACTCCATGGTTTAATTTGGGGAGAGGTGGACCAGTAATTACAGAAGAACACTGAGTCACTTTATTGTAAAATAGATTTAATAGGAACAACACACACAAGATGAGTTTGAAGGCTCTGTCTCAGTAGAAACAACAAAGCTAAACAGAAGCTGCCTTTGGGGTAGAATCGAATATCAGGAATAATATAATTCTAATAGAAAACCCAGTAGATCTGAGGACTGAGGAATGAACTGACTTTGTTAACAGTTTAATTTCCAGGATTCCACTCATTTTGCCAATTGCAAATAATACTTCAATTTAAAGAAACAAGCGTGCCCAGTTATACACTTTGGTGTGCTGTTGCTGTCCTGGGTCCTGTAGACATTAGTACATTATCATTATCTAAAGACATTAGTTCATCTAAATGCATGAGTATTCTCATCATCATCTTAGGAAATAGTTACAATGCTACCATCTAAACAAAATGAAAAAGATAAGCTTTGGTCTGTTTCATCAGAAAGTCAGTCCACTTCAACCACATAACTGAAACGCTAAATAATATACAGACGAAGGACAACAACATGCCATGACGTGAACCTGTGTAGTGACATCATTTACAATCCATTCATCAATTACAACCAATACATTAGTTGGTTCTAGATCCCACTTGGTTCGAGATCAGTGTTTCCCAATCCTGGTCCTGTGGACCCGAATGGGGACACATTTTAGTTTTTCCCTGAGCACTCACAAGCCTGATTCAAACGTTGCCCCACCACTTAAACACCTGATTGACATAATCAATTTACCATCAAGTCTTTCATGTGAATCAGGTGTGTTGAGTGCTCAGGCTAAAACTCCTCTGTGGTTCACAGGACCAGGAATTAGGGGATGCCTCCTAAATGAAACCCTATTCTCTACATACTGGACTCAATTGACCATGGCTACATAGTGGCCTGTGTAGGTAATAGTGATCCATATGGGACACAGTCATGCTGCAAGCTGAGTAGTTGTTAATTACTACTTTTGTAGTGGATAAATTACTACCAAACACTTTCCCTCACCCAGAATTGTCTTTTTTTAGTCAAACACATTATCAACAGGGATCAATATAGTCCAGCGAAGATAATCTGGTTATGGGAAATAAACCTGCAAGGCTGTTTCACACAAAGGATCAGGTCATGTAATATCATGGAGCTATGGTTCTGCCCCCTGAGTATTCTGTTCTAGCATGTTCCTTCATATCTAAATTTCTTCATCGTTCTTATATTTATCTTCAGGGGGGTTGTGGTATTGCCAAGCAGCGAACTCTCTACTAAATGTATCTAACCCTAGAACGGTCACCACTTCAGACCAGGGGTAGGTGACCCTGTTCCTGGAAGGCAGCAGACACCTCATGAATTTCTTGTTGCTTTACCTGACCTGGAAGTTCAGATGTGTTCAATTTAGTCGTTCTTGTTTTGATCAATAAGCTCAACGGCATCTACGTGGTACAAATCCTGCAGCTCTCCAGGAACAGGGTTGACCGTCCCCGCTCTGGCACAACAGACAAGAAGGCAACGGCAATGGAATATCACAATAGTGGTTTCAGACAATAAATAGCCTTTGTGGATTCAGCAAAACCTCAGACACACAGCATCTTGTGTCTTTTGGTTTCATTCAAGTTTATCATCCCGCATCTCAGCTAGTCTTAACTGCCCTGAACGCCAACATCCCAATACCAGTCTTTCACTCGACAGACTCCTACATGACACCACTACTACTATTAAGTTCACCAATGCAACAGCTAACATTGCCATAGATGTTGTCCTTCACCATGCTATGGCTGACGTAGCTATGGGTTAAACTTCTCTATGCTACAGCAGACATAGCTATGGCTTCAGCTTCTCTATGCTACAGCAGACATAGCTATGGCTTCAGCTTCTCTATGCTACAGCAGACATAGCTACGGCTTCAGCTTCTCTATGCTACAGCTGACATATCTATGGTTTAAACTTCTCTATGCTACAGCTGACATAGCTATGGGTTGAACTTCTCTATGCTACAGCAGACATGGCTATGGGTTGAACTTCTCTATGCTACAGGTGACATAACTATGGGATGCTACAGCAGACATGGCTACATGATACTCCGGTAGCTAGCTGCTAATGCAATGAGTCTACATCAGGGCTGCCCAACCCTGTTCCTGGAGATCTACTGTCCTGTAAAGTTTCACCCCATTAGTGACTAACCTGATTGAGCTTTTCATCCAAAAAATTATTTGAATCAGGTGTGCTAAATTTAAGTTGGAGAGAAAACCGACCAGACAGTAGATCTTTAAAAACAGGATTGGGCAGTCCTGGTCTATATGCTATTCCTCGGCTATCAACGCTAGGTGCAGTTATTCACCATAGCTAGATTGTGTACCATGCTACGGGCTAGCACAACTAGGTGATAAACTTCTACAGCCGGGGGTAACATTGGGATTGGGGAGCACTGCTTTCTACTTTGCAGTTGTATCTAAAATGTTAAACTGCTGGCCAGTGGAAGCTCAGCTCACCAAGGTCTCATTTTGACCATATGTGCAGGAAATGAGGTCCTGCTTGCAGCTGGAATAGCTAGGTGTTACACTTCTCAATGACAAATGGCTAGGCCTTGTACTTCTATGCTACAGCTGGGATATCTATGTGTTACACTTCTCCATGACATGTTAAAATGACTAGCTCTTGTACTTCTCTATGCTACAGCAAACCATAATGTTGGCATCATGAACTATATATATATATATATATATATATATATCAGAAAACAGACAATACACAATAGATTCCTGTAACTCGGGTTCAGGGAGGAGCATAGAAAGTTGGGAGGAGGAGCATACAGGAGTTTGGGGCAGAGCTTAACAGAATGTGAGGAGCTTATAGGGCAGTGTCCCAAACAGTCCTATGGACTCCATTCCTGGTCTACCTGTCTCTGTTCCCTAGCAACCCCACAACAGACACCTTTAATGATTTATTCAAGGGGGAAAAAATGCCAGATGGTGGTCGGGTGTATTCTGTTTGTCTGTCCTGGTTGTAAAACCCATGAGGGTTGGTAGTAGGGTTGCTTAGAGGGATGTCTGCTGGGTTTACAGTTGAGTGGACTGGGCGCTGTTCTACAGGTTCACAATGTCATTAGATGTGGTTGTGGATGTCCATTAGCATTTCCTCTACTAGGAACCACACTATAAACATGGATAGTATTATGGGATGTTGCTGTGTGTGTACGTTTCCTCAGCAGCAGATACACGGAGGATAAACAGTGGGTTTCCAGGATAATTTTATGGGATGTTGCTGTGTGTATACGTTTCCTCCGCAGCAGATACACGCAGGAAAAACAGTGGGCTTCCTGGGTCATATCATGGGATGTCGCGCGGTCTATTTGCGTTTTCTCAGCACCAGATACATCAGTCCGCTGAGGAGGGTCATGGGGAAGCTAACCCAGGCCAGGACATAGGACGAGCCATATCCTCCCTTCCTTAGAGACTCCTCTGTGAATCCTTCTCTCTGCGCTGTGTAGATGGACGCGCCGGTCAACACACACAGAGCTGGGGGGTAGAGGAGGGGAGCAGCAGGAGGGAAGAGGAAGAGAGCGGTAGAAATGGTATTAGTGAGCTTGTGGAGCAGCATCTAGTGATAACGACCAGGAAGCATTTAATCACATGGTGCTTTGCCAACAGTGAACCACGGGAGGACTTTCTCCATGTAGCTGACATACGCAGCTTGGATGTGATGTCAAAGATAAGAAACATTGTCTTGAGAAAACAGACAGATGTGATATTAGTTCTGCTGACCGGGGGAGGATTCCCGGTAGTCTGTTTGACCGTCTGACCGGGTGAGGATTCCCGGTAGTCTGTTTGACCGTCTGACCGGG
>JACXGK010014729.1:0-11260 GCA_016801125.1 Novumbra hubbsi
ATTTATTAGTGTGTTCCTCCAGGTTTGTCGTGGGAGTTGGGGTACAGTGGGCCAGATTATTTATTAGTGTGTTCCTCCAGGTTTGTCGTGGGAGTTGGGGTACAGTGGGCCAGATTATTTATTAGTGTGTTCCTCCAGGTTTGTCGTGGGAGTTGGGGTACAGTGGGACGGCCCTGGAACATCTGTGTGATGGTCTCATGCCTGGCCATTCCTACCAGACCAGAGTTTACTGCATTAGCGAGGGAGGACAGAGCCCGGTGAGTCATACTACAGTGACACACACACACCATCGCCCAAACACGCCTCACAACAACACACACCTCTGCCGGGGGGGTTGGTCACTCTGCCCGGGGGGGGGGGGTTGATTCTTGATTCTTCTCTATATAACTTTATTTCACAAGATCGTAGAACCACCATATCTTATGGAGTATATAATGTGGAGTATATAATATCAGATGGAGTATATAATATCCTATCATACACATCTTATAAAGTACATAATGCATTACATTAGGCGGTATATAAATTGAGCAGCAAGTACACTGCTGAAAAAATTTAAGGAACACTTAAATCACACTTGAACAAAAGATATTAAAGAGCAAAATCTTTGTCATTGAGAACAAAATTACGTAACAACAGTCAGTTGAAAACCAAAATCACCAACTAATTGAGGGCTGGATTAAAATTCACACCGAAAATCAAAGTAAACAATTAAAATCACAGGCTGTTCCAATATGTTTGAATTACATCACAGCAACTCATAATGTGACTCAGTGGTGTGTACGGCCCCTGTGTGCCTGTATTCACTCCCGACAACGTCTGGGCTCCTGATGAGACGGTGAATGGTGTCCTGGGGGATCTCCTCCCAGACCTGGGTCAGTGTATCGGTGAGCTCCTGGACAGTGCTACCTTCCAAGGACATGCCTCCCCAGACCATCACTGACCCTCCAAGGACATCCTCCCCAGACCATCACTGACCCTCCAAGGACATGCCTCCCCAGACCATCACTGACCCTCCAAGGACATGCCTCCCCAGACCATCACTGACCCTCCAAGGACATCCTGCCCAGACCATCACTGACCCTCCAAGGACATCCTCCCCAGACCATCACTGACCCTCCAAGGACATCCTCCCCGGACCATCACTGACCCTCCAAGGACATGCCTCCCCAGACCATCACTGACCCTCCAAGGACATCCTCCCCAGACCATCACTGACCCTCCAAGGACATCCTCCCCAGACCCTCACTGACCCTCCCTTAAACCGATCATGGTGGATGATATTGTGCTCAATGTGAACCCCCTCTCATCATTTGGGAGAATCGGGCGCCAATGGTGGATCTGGCAATGGGCTGCAGGTACCACCTCATGCTACCAGTAGTGACAAGGACATTAGCAAAACTCTAAACCAGGAAAGATAAGAGAGCAATTGTCTGTGGCAGCCACCTACACAACCATTACCCTTTTCTCTTGCTGTTGTCTCTGCAGTGCACCTGTTGCCATTTTAATTTGAACCAAAACAGGTGACATTGATTCACAATCTTTTATGTTTCCTGAGGGGACAGATTTACATCCCTGAAGTTTAATTGACTTGGTGTTTTACTGTGATGATTAAATTTCCCCCTCATTGTTGGTCGCGCTGTATATTATAAGGAATATTATATGTATTACGGAGGAAGTTATATTCCATTTACTCCTGCGGATCCCCTACTTTGCCTTACAATGCTCTGATTAATGACACCATGATTAATATTCTTCTTACGTCTACAGCATCTATTTCCAGCCCACTGGTAATAGGACATTGTCATTCATCAATTTTCTCATGTAGAGCTTATTATTTCTCCACATAGTGTGTGTATCCCAAATGGAACACTATTCCCTATATATAGCTATAGATAGAAACCACTGCACTATATAGGGAATGGGATGATATTTGGTGTGTACTAACAAGACAGGGCTGTAATCAGTTACCCTCTGACATGGGCTTGATCTGCTTCTCCGTTATACACTGTTACAGCATTTATTCATGGTGGCTCGGGACGTGAGACGTGAATCATCATTGCAGGCACTTGTTTTCTGTTAAGTGATTTTTGTGTTGATGTCGCAGTGACGTGACAAGTGACGTGACACGTTGGCTGGATGTCTGACAACTCCTTCACTGGCCTGGAGACGGACTAGTTTATGACAGGGATTTGAAGTACAGTATCATGTCATGGGTTGAAGTACATGATAAAGATATGTAAGAGATATGAAGTGGATTCATTTGGTAGGTAATGGAAATAGATTGTCATAAGTGATATGAAGTAAATTGCCATGAGAGGGATATGAATTGGGTTGCCATGAGTGATATATAGTAGATTGTCATAAGGGAGATATGAATTAGGTTGCCATGGGAGTGAAATTAATTAGGTTGCCATGGGAGTGATATGAATTAGGTTGCCATGGGAGTGATATGAAGAAGGTTGCCATGAGAGTGATATGAATTGGGTTGCCATGAGTGATATGTAGTAGATTGTCATAAGGGAGATAAAGTAGATTGCCATGAGAGTGATATGAATTAGGTTGCCATGAGAGTGATATGAATTAGGTTGCCATGAGAGGGATATTAATTAGGTTGCCATGAGAGGGATATGAATTGAGTTGCCATGAGTGATATGAAGTAGATTGTCATAAGGGAGATAAAGTAGATTGCCATGAGAGTGATATGAATTAGGTTGCCATGAGAGTGATAGTAAGTAGATTGCCATGAGACTGATATGAATTAGGTTGCAATGAGTGATATGAAGTAGATTGCCATGAGAGTGATATGAAAGGGATTATTTTTGAATGATATGTGGTACTGTATTTTGGTAGTACTAATGCAGTGTCTGTAGATATCACTAACAACTTAATGTTTTAGTTGTTGCCTAGGAGATAATGAAGGAGAAAAAAAAATGACATTTGATTACCTTTCTGATATTAACTATACAATTTTACTAACAGTAGAAAATAAAAGCTTCAGTTGTGAATACATTGCGTATGAATGCATTGCGTAGATTGGATTGCATTACATTTTATAGCAACAAGTATCCGTTTAATTATTAACCCTGTCTCTAATTACGATTTGACTCTCAGGATACTTCAGTCTGGTTTTCATTTTTAAATTAAATCTGAAAGGATTAAATGAGTTTAATGACCAATTTAGGAATTAGATTTAAAACAGATACGCGCGTTATACAACTTCCATTGCTCGAGCCAGGAATGGCAATGCGTGAGTGAGCAGGTGACCACATCGCATGTACATTAGGTCAGTACGTTTTATAGAATAGCATTTTGTTGACGGTAACATTCATTATAGCGTAAAAGTATAATCTCTAGTATTTCAAAAGTTACGCTAAAATATATAAAATAACCTCCCTCCAGGATCCGCACATACATGTACTCTGCAGCTAGTTACCTGGCTAACACATATGGCTAACGTAGCTAAACGGAAAACAAATCTCGGCCCGATTTCGCCTTGAACTGATGCTTGCTTTTTAAAATGTTACAGCGACGATGTGCGCTTTTAAAACCTAAGTTTGGTCTTGCTGTAGAGACAGACAGCCAGGTTACTTCTTAGCGTGAAATATTCTGAAAACTGTTGACAAATCCTCACGTTTGCTATTTGCTAGTAAAAGGTACTTCGCAAACAAATGGGTCCTTTTGGGTAATTTACGTAACCGAATTGCATTGGTGAAATTAGCTGTTTATTCGACTCTAAAATGTCCTCGCGTGGTCATCCCAACACTGTCCTCGCGTTGTCATCCCAACACTGTCCTCGCGTGGTCATCCCAACACTGTCCTCGCGTTGTCATCCCAACACTGTCCTCGCGTGGTCATCCCAACACTGTCCTCTCGTGGTCATCCCAACACTGTCCTCGCGTTGTCATCTCAACACTGTCCTCGTGTTGTCATCTCAACACTGTCCTCGCGTGGTCATCCCAACACTGTCCTCGCGTGGTCATCCCAACACTGTCCTTGCGTGGTCATCCCAACACTGTCCTCGCGTGGTCATCCCAACACTGTCCTCGCGTGGTCATCCCAACACTGGTCATCCTAACCATGTTCTTCTGTTGCAGCTGTCGGAGACCCTGCAGGTCCAGACCCCCGCCGTACCCCCTGGGCCGTGTCAACCCCCCCGTGTGGTGGGCAAGCCCAAAGCCAGGGAGGTGCAGCTGCGTTGGGGTGAGTCACTGTGAACCTGCACTACCACCACTCTATCACCGTGCCAGACATAACCACCCACTGTCTGTCTGTGTGTGTGTGTGTGTGTGAGAGCGGGGGCACTGTTTAGTCTAGGGCCAGCTGGTGCTGTCATAATATTTACAATGCTGCACTGAAATGGGGGCTTTGTCAGCCTGGAGGGATGAATGTGGCCAGCCCTGGTTCTGTGTGGCTTGCCGTAGTAACTGTCGGTCAATGTTTGTAACTGTCGGTCAATGTTTGTAACTCTACGTTCTGCTACCTCATCTTTAACAATGAACTGGTCGGAAGAAGTCCATACACTGCAACACATTTTATGGTTCACCAGAAACAGGCAGAATACAGCTGGGAAAGAATCTCTTAAAATTAGTAGTTATTAAACTAAATGTCAGCAAAACTTAGAAAACATTTATCGTTGTTTCTTTTTGCAACTCAGATGTAGTGATATTTTAGACTATTTTGAAAGCAAGTGAAACGTCCTAGCCCGGCCCGACACACGTACTGATAAAATGCAAACGTCAAAATCCACCAGTGTTTGACAGGTGTTACTTTTTTCCTCTCTCCTCACAGCTCCTCCTGGTGTGGATGGAGGTAGTCCGGTGTCTCTTTACAGTGTAGAGGTGTGCGGTCCTCCGGGGTTAGCGGGTCAGGAGGAGGTCAGGGAGGTGTACCAGGGCTCCGAAGTTGACTGCACTGTGGGTAATCTTCTGCCGGGACGGATTTACAGCTTTCGCCTGCGAGCCGCCAACAAGGCTGGGGTGAGAGACTAAATGTTCCTCTTCCCTTGAAGATTAGTCACTTCCTTTCCAAGTGAAAAAGGAGAGTATTAATGATCCGTGTGTACATGTCTTCAGTCTTTTGGTGTCACCCAAGAATGTACCTAATCGCGTTTCTGTTGGTGTGTTAGTTGGGGCCCCATTCAGAGCGCTGTGAGGTGACCACGGGCCCTGGGGCCCCAGAACCCTGCAAGGCCCCTCACATCACCTGCAAGTCCCCCACTGTGGCCGTGATCAGCTGGGAGGTAAGAACACACCCCCAGCCCCACCCACACAGCTTGTACATTACTCCCTGTACATTACCCCGTGCATTACTCCCCATGCATTACTCCCCGTGCATTACCCCCCGTACATTACCCTGTGCATTACTCCCCGTACATTGCCCCCCCGCACATTACCCCCCGTGCATTACCCCCCATGCATTACCCCCCATACATTCCCCCCCGTGCATTACCCCCTGTGCATAACTCCCCGTGCATTACCCCCCGTGGTTCTAACAATGTGTTCAATGGTAACCCCTCCAGGTCCCAGTCAGCAACGGGGCGCCCGTGTCGGAGTACCGGGTGGAGTGGGGTGCCGCAGAGGGAACCATGCAGGTGTGTTATAGTGGTGCCAGCCTCACCCATGAAGTCAAGGGGCTGCTTCCTGCTACCATCTACTTCTGCCGTGTACAGGTGAGTCTGTGTCCCGCCCCATCAATCTCGTCTCCCGCCCGTCGGTCTCGTCTCCCGCCCCGCCCGTCGGTCTCGTCTCCCGCCCCGCCCCGTCAATCTCGTCTCCCGCCCCGTCGGTCTCGTCTCCCGCCCTGTCGGTCTCGTCTCCCGCCCCGCCGGTCTCGTCTCCCGCCCCACCCCGTCAATCTCGTCTCCCGCCCCACCCCGTCAATCTCGTCTCCCGCCCCACCCCGTCGGTCTCGTCTCCCGCCCCGCCCGTCGGTCTCATCTCCTGCCCCGCTACTTTCACATTTCCGCTGGGATATCTGCTCAGTGGGAAGGGCAGTCAGGGGTAACAGTGCATCTCAGAATCTCCCTCACATCAGGAAACAATCCTTTCTACGGTTTGTCTTATTGTCTGGGTCATCATAGTTTTATAGTTTCATTATTTCCTCTGAGTCACTCATGAGGTGCGAGTCACGATACAGTAGCCTCCGTGTTTCCCTGCTGCTTCTTCCAGTTGAGATTCTTCTCTTAGATTTTACTCCAGCTGTTGCGCTATTGAATGACATTTATTGCATAAAGTCTCTATTTCCATCTGCTGTGTCACAGAGTCATTATACAGACACCCAGCCTGAAACCCCAAAGGGCGTGCAACGTTCTGACTGCCTTTTTTTCCACATTAACTCAGTTTGTCCTATGTGGCAAAATTACTCATTTTAGATTTGCAATAAAGGAGTAGTTAAGAAACAAGTTTTGGAATACTTGATTTGCCACGCAGTTGGTAAAATAGAAAATGTCCCCCTCTACAGCTCTTTGTCAGCATGGGTCTATCTAGTGATGACAGGGAAGCAGTGTTTGATTGGAGCACCACCGAGTGGTCAGAGGGTATCAGTACAATTAAGACCTTATTGTGTTTTTAATGTTTTTTTCACACAACAAGAAGAAAAATGACTGTAAGAAAAAATCTATCAAGTGATCTTCTTCCAATCCATTACTATTACTAACCGCCTGACTCCAGTTGCTTCTTACAGGGTTTAACAGTCAGGATTTTAAGCGAGTCTCTTAGCGACCATCAAAAACAGCAGCTACTCATCCACATAACCTTACACTTAACATTACACAGCACGACTGGCCAGCCAGGTTGCCTACTGATTGTCCCTGTGGAGTGATTCTGCTTGATGCTCGTTCCCTAATGCCCCAGAGCTGTTTACTGTGAAGTCCAATTTTAGAGGGTCTAGATATACAACCAGATTAACTTTTCCACTCTATGCTGGTGCATCTGACTGGACTGACTGATAAGGAAAGGTAGTTCATGACCCACTGATAAGGGAAGAAGTTGTGCCTCAGGAAAATATTCTGACCCCTTTCCCGCATTTTATTTTGTTGTATAATTAATTTAGAATTGATCATATGGTGATTTTTGCCGTCTATTGATGCACACTACACCATAATGACAAAGCAAAAACATATTGTTGTGTGCCAAATTATTGACAACAAAATATAATGTACGTAAGAATTCAGACCCTTTGCCATAACTCTCAAATGCATCTTGAGTGTTTCAATCTGCCTTAATGTCTCTAGAACTCGATCTCTCACACATTTGACTGGACATGATTTAGAAAGGAACTGTCCGTATAAGGACACACAAGTCCAAGTCTCCAATGACTTCTGGGATAGAATTGTGTGGAGACGTAGATCAGCAGAAGGTTTAAACAAATGTGGACGTTCCCAGGAGCTTAGTGAGCTTTATAATGAAATAATTTGAAAGAAATGTGGAAGTTTCCTGGATCATAGTGGAATTTAATTAAAAATCATTTTAAAGAAATGTGGAAGTTTCCTGGATCACAGTGGGCTTTCTTATAAAATACTTTTAATGGTCTTAATCAGCCTCACCCAGGTTTACCAAAAGTTTGATTAAATACACATGCAGCTTTTATTTAGTGTACATCAATTGACCCCAACTGGTTGTAAGATACTTGGGGATTCAGGGTTACATTTATGGTAATGGTTAGAGTTAGGGTTAGGGTTTGGGTGAAGTAGTTATGTTTGCTGGGTTAGGGTTAGGGTCCTACATAGCCAGTCCTCATCTCAATGGAAAGACCAACGTGTGGGTGGATGGATAGGTGGGTGGATGGGGGTGTGTGTAGCGCTTCAGTCAGGTTGTGATCAACCGTCAACCCCCTCTCTTGCAGGCTGTGAACGTGGCAGGCTTGGGTCCATTCAGCGAGGCGGTCCTCTGTCAGACTCCACCCTCTGTACCTGCAGCGGTCAGTAGTGTCCACGCCCTCAAAGAGGCGGAGCTAAGGGGATTCCACAACTCCCCTGACCAGGAGGAGGAGGAGGAGGAGGAGGAAGAAGAGGATGATGAGGATAGACCGCCCGTGCCTCCACTCTACTCTCCTTCAACATGTCTAGGTCCGTTTGGTTTCCTTTCTGCGTTTTGTAGAGCAGGGGTTTAACAGGGCTCTCTTTGTATAGAGCAGGGGTTTAACAGGGCTCTCTTTCTGAAGAGCAGGGGTTTAACAGGGCTCTCTTTCTGTAGAGCAGGCGTTTAACAGGGCTCTCTTTCTGTGGAGCAGGGGTTTAACGGGGCTCTCTTTCTGTGGAGCAGGGGTTTAAGAGGGCTCTCTTTCTGTGGAGCAGGGGTTTACCAGGGCTCTCTTTCTGTGGAGCAGGGGTTAATAACAGGACTGTTGTCTTTGTTTATTCCTGTACTGTAAAGCTGTAAGCCCCATTTAAAGAAGCATTTTGTGTAACTAGTTAAACCAAGTGGTTTTGTCCTCTTGGATGTTTCAGGTGTTCGCTGGGAGGCACCGTGTGACCACGGGGCTGAGATCACCTCCTACGTCATCGATATTGGGGAGAGACTGTCCATCTCTGTAGGACCAGTCACCAAACACATCATCCAGAATCTGCAGCCCGACACCAGCTACAGGTTAGAGACCCACACACCCTGTTCCAAAACCCAACCAGGGACTCACACCCTGTTTTAAAACATACCAGGTACACACAACCTGCTCTAAAACATTCCTGGTAAATACACCCTGTTTTAAAACATACCAGGTACACACAACCTGCTCTAAAACATTCCTGGTAAACACACCCTGTTTTAAAACATACCAGGAACACACAACCTGCTCCAAAGAATACAATGTACACACACTGCTTTTTGTAACCGCCCCTCTCTTCTCCAGGATTCGTATCCAGGCTCTGAACAGCCTGGGGGCGGGTCCATTTAGCCACACCTTTAAGCTGAAGACCAAGCCCCTGCCCCCCCAGCCCCCCCGGCTGGAGTGTTCGGCCTTCAGCCACCAGACCCTCAGGCTGAAGTGGGGTGATGGTCCGGCCAAGGCCACGCCCTCAGATGCCCTCCAGTACCAGCTGCAGATGGCGGACAAGAGCGGCAGGTTAGTGGTACCTGATCCGCCAGTCCTCTAGTGGCCAGGTATCGTCTGACCCGTCAGTCCTCTAGTGTCCAGGTATCGTCAGACCCGTCAGTCCTCTAGTGGCCGGTTATTGTCAGACCCGTCAGTCCTCTAGTGGCCAGGTATTGTCAGACCCGTCAGTCCTCTAGTGGCCAGGTATCGTCAGACTCGTCAGTCCTCTAGTGGCCAGGTATTGTCAGACCCGTCAGTCCTCTAGTGGCCAGGTATTGTCAGACCCGTCAGTCCTCTAGTGGCCAGGTATCGTCAGACCCGTCAGTCCTCTAGTGGCCAGGTATCCTCAGACCCGTCAGTCCTCTAGTGGCCAGGTATTGTCAGACCCATCAGTCCTCTAGTGGCCAGGTATTGTCAGACCCGTCAGTCCTCTAGTGGCCAGGTATTGTCAGACCCGTCAGTCCTCTAGTGGCCAGGTATTGTCAGACCCGTCAGTCCTCTAGTGGCCAGGTATTGTCAGACCCGTCAGTCCTCTAGTGGCCAGGTATTGTCAGACCCGTCAGTCCTCTAGTGGCCAGGTATTGTCAGACTCATCAGTCCTCAGTAACGACTCTTTCAACTCTGCAAGACCCCGCCTCCTCGTCTAATGCCACCTCCTCGTGTAATGCCACCTCCTAGTCTAATACTACCTCCCAGTGTTTCTGCGGTCAGTGCTTCTGCAGAATTGGTTGGATGGGTTTGATGGATTGAATGGGCTTGATGGTTTGTATAGGTTGGATGGTTTGAATCAAGCCTGCTGCTTTTCAAGTCCCTCGTCTGTCATTTTCAAATAGTTTCTATACAGTCAATGAAGTGGATTGTGGTTGGCTGGTGTATGAAACTGAAGTCTGATGACCAACTGGAGGGCGGGATGCCACATCTTGATTCAATCAATGGGAATCTTGGCAACTTGTGACCTTTGACACCTTGGGGCAGTTTTGTTGTTGGTGCGTTTGGGAACAGAGGGCTTGTGCTGGCCATGTCCTCTCTATAAATCACCGCAGCCTGTGACCTCTGAAGCACCTCGTAGCAAATGGCGAAGAGGAGCCTTAAAAGGTCCGGATGGATATAATGAAGTTAAGTTGTCGTGGTGATGTACAGCCGGAGGAGCGAGGCGATGGTCGGTGGAGAGACTCCCTGCTGGCTTAGGGTTGTCCGTGAGGGGAGGGGGGTGTCAGGAGAGGGGGAGTGGGTTGGGTGGACGCCCCCCCACCTGTCTGGTGAACGCAGGTCCTGAAGGTCCATTGCCATGTGAGAAGGGCAGTGACTTGAGCCTGCTCTCTCCAGGTTTGTGTCCTTGTACAGAGGCCCCTGCCACACTCACAAAGTCCAGCGCCTCAGTGAGTCTACCTCGTACATGTTCCGGGTCCAAGCCTTCAACGAAGCCGGCCAGGGGCTGTTCTCCTCCGTCTACACCTTCACCACCCCCCACTCACCTCCTGCACCACTCAAAGGTACGTCTCTCCTCCTCTGTTCCTCCCCTCACCTTTACAAAATTTTTCTCCTGAAAGGTACAGAACTTTTAGCTTTTCTTTTACTTTCTTGCTCTCCCCCTCCCTGACTCACCCCCTCCCTGACTCACCCCCTCCCTGACTCTCCTTTTCTCTTCCTGCCGTTTTCCTACTCTACCCCTCCCTGCCTCTCCCCCTCACTGACTCTCCCCCAAGGTGACCGATTTCTATTTGTAGGTCTGTGTAATTTGAGGGAAATGTGTCTGTCTTTAGGCTCTAAATATCCCTTCCCCCTCCCTCCCTCTCTCTCCCTCCCTCCCTTTCTCTCTCTCCATAGCGCCCAGGGTGGAGCGGGCTGAGGAGGTGCCATCAGTCTGTGAGGTGAGCTGGGAGCCCCAACTGCCCATGAAGGGAGACCCAATCATCTACACACTGCAAAGCATGATGGGAAACTCTGAATACAAACAGGTGAGGATCAGACATTCAAACATAGTCCAGAGTAACACCATGCAAAAGCTACAGTTCTAAGGCACAGTTATGGACAACATCATGTTGATCAGACTGTTCAGGATGAGGCACAGTTATGGACTACATCATGTTGATCAGACTGTTCAGGATGAGGCACAGTTATGGACTACATCATGTTGATCAGACTGTTCAGGATGAGGCACAGTTATGGACTACATCATGTTGATCAGACTGTTCAGGATGAGGCACAGTTATGGACTACATCATGTTGA
>JACXGK010014730.1:0-11242 GCA_016801125.1 Novumbra hubbsi
ACGTGTGTGTTTGCTGTAAGACCTATAGTAACGTGTGTGTTTGCTGTAAGACCTATAGTAACGTGTGTGTTTGCTGTAAGACCTATAGTAACGTGTGTGTTTGCTGTAAGACCTATAGTAACGTGTGTGTTTGCTGTAAGACCTATAGTAACGTGTGTGTTTGCTGTAAGACCTATAGTAACATGTGTGTTTGTTACACATGCAGTGCAGACTCTTTGTCATAAGACTAAGGAACACTTATAGAAAAGATGTATATTGATTATATTCAGTTAAAATATAAACAAATATGAAAGTGACACATTGCCACGACACAGAAATAACACAAAATATTAACAACACAGTATTCATATACACACTACCGTTCAAAATGTCGGGGTCACTTAGAAATGTCCTGACTGTATGTTTTGTCACGTGACTGGGGCTGGATTCGGGGGAATAATGGGCTACAAAGGGCCTCGGAGGATGCAAAAATGTTTAATGATCTGATGTCTATACTTAATAGAGCTCAGCAACACAGACAGAAATCCATTTTCGATGAGCTGCCTGAGTTTATGTGATGACTATAAAAAGAAGCTGTTGGAAAGCTGGCCACCATGACCAACTGCCCCGAATCAGTTCAAAAAGATACAGTTGGATATGACAAAACTGTGAGTATGTATTTTTAGATATATTTAGCCCATACACTACCATTCAAGAGTGCAATGTTCTTGTTTTCCATAAAAACATACATGAAATGAGTATGAACAGGAAATACAGCAAAATGAATAGGAAATATAGTCATTAACAATATTTAATAGCAATTAGCACCCTTGCAGACCGGCTTCTTTCAAATGAAGTTCTTGCATAGTTTGGAGCTGTGCTTTGGGTCGAAGTCCTGTAGTAGGAGACCATTGGCTTTAGTCAGGCGCTGTCCACAGGTTATGGCATGGTGTTGCAAAATAGAGTAAAATTCTTCCTTCTTGAAGATCCCTTTTATAATGTACAAATCTTCAAATTCACCAAGATGGTTGTTTATCCGGAAGGTTCTCCTCTCTTCACAGAGCAATGCTGGAGCTCTGTCAGAGTGACCATCAGGTTCTTTGTCACCTCCCAGGTTAAGGCCCTTCTCCTCTGATCGTTTAGTTTGGCCGGGCGGCCAACTCTAAGAAGAGACCTGGTGGTTCCAGACTTTTTCCATTTACGGATGATGGAGGCCACTGTGCTTATTGGGACCTTCAATGCAGCAGAAATATTATTGTACCATTCCCCAGATCTGTGCCTCGATACAATCCTGTCTCGGAAGTCTACAGACAATTCCTTGGACTTCACGGCTTAGTTTGTGCTCTGACATGCACTGTGAAATCATGTCCAATCAACTGTATTTACCACAGGTAGACTCCAATCAAGTAGAAGAAACAGCTCATGAAATGGAAACAGGATGCACCTGAGCTTATGTACGTGTATGTTTGGGGTTTTATTTTTTTATTTTAATAGATTCGCACACATTTCAAAAAACAAAATTCATGTTATCCTTATCCTATTATGGGTAGAATTTTGATGGGAAAAAATCCTTTCCTATTTCCTAATCCTTTTTCTTTTCCTATCTGTTTTGAAACAAGGCTGTAACATAACGAAATGTTGAATAAGTGAAGTGCTGCACTGTAATAGCCTTGATTTCTCAGAACAAGAATAGACTGACAAGTTTCTTTGTTTTTGGCCACTTTGACCCCACAATTCTCCAGATACTCAACTAATCTAAAAGCCAGTTGTATTGCTTCTTTAATCGGCACAACAGTTTTCAGATGTGTTAAGGGTTAACATAGTTGAAAATCTTTTTTTTTTTAAGATCAATCCAAGGCCACATAATACGGACAATTTTGGCTTTCTAACCAAACAAACAGAGGCCTTGTTTTAAACACTAATAGCCCTATGAAACGGACTGTTGGTAAAGCTAGAAAACGACACCGATTATTGTTTGAGTGTCTCTTGACCATTTTTTGATTTTGAGACCGAAACAGGTCTGCGAGGGTACGGATATTCATCTCCCGTGAATTTAACACGAGGCATGTCAGATGTCATTTCAAAGCCGTTGATGGATGACGTTTGGCCCTCAGCGATTCTTCCGGGGGCCTCCGATCTACTGACGCTGCTTTAACCAGCAGCCATCCAACATTCAGGCGTCCTCCCCGCTGCTTATGGCGTTTGGTTAATGTTAATTGGCTGACGGCGACCTCTCTGATTAGGTCGTTAGCTGCTCTCTGACATCCTGTCAGAGGTTGTATTTCCTGTGCCCTCGGAGGGTTAATGAGGTGTGGGAGAAACATCTCATTCTGCTCCTGACTGGCCTCATTTACATCGCAGGGGGAGGGAGGCTGGAGAGAATGTACCTTAACAGCAGGGGGTGACGGGTGACGGGAACGATGATTTGGACCAATTACAACGTCCAGGCGACCGTGAGACGGAGGCGAACGTGATGGGAGTCGTTACAGAGGAGCGCCGTGGAGGAGTAGGGCAGGGGGCTGATGGGAGGTGGGCAGGGACAAGTCATCATCAGGTGTTATCCTCAGAAAAGACTAAACTTGTTGGCGGAGTAGAACAATCAGCTGGGGGAGACAGAGGAACCAATGGTTGGGGTCATATTTTATTACAGCGCTGCTAGGGCACTGTTCCCTCGGATGCAATAGCTGGCACATACTCATATAAATATATGAGTCAGGCTATGTATTCATTTATACACGAAAATGGGTGTGATTTTCAGACAGCTGGTAAACATCCAATATTTACAGAGGGGAAGATATTGTGAGATATCTGACACAGATCCGTTCCAACCAGGATGAAACAAATAGGACAAACACCTTTTGCGTAGGGATGATTCTCCTTTCACCACGGCCCCTCTTGCTGCCGGCCTTCCTGCACTGTGGCTTGATCGTAATAGTCTGTAATTATGCGTGATTATGCACACTTCTCTCTGGGTAAGAGGAGCAACGGAATAACATCCTTACACTAAACCCTGTCATTTACACTTCTGCTTCGCTATTCATTTACGCCGGGCGGGGGGGGGGGCTCTGCTGAAAATATTTTGGGGCCATTTTGTTTCGCCTCAGCTCCACGCTGCCTGCATTCAATTCAACGTGTAGATTATCTCTGGCAACCCACGACCAAGTTTACTTCTCCCACCCTCAGACGCGATTTCCGTACGAATAATGTCATCCCAACACGGGCCACCGTGGCACAATGCTGACATGTGACACGCGTGCACTTCTCTTCTCTTAGGATAATTGGCGTCATTCAAATATTAATGTGTTTCGTTTGTCTACACGTTAGCGGGCCACGATGGCGTGTTTGCGTGCAGATGGCGGGCGTCTGAAAATAAAGATCAAAGACGGAAGAAATCCCATTTGTTCCGCTCCAGACGTAATGCTGCGGCTTTAACAGAATCTGCCCGTTTGATTTCCGGGCACGGCACGAGAAAAAGCTGAATTTGAGATTTGCCCAGATGGTAGGAAATGATATCCCAACCAGTCAGATTGGGAAACAGACACTTCTCTGGGCTTCGCTTTGCTAATGGTGGTTTTAGTTTAGATTGCCCTTGCGTTGGTGAGCCTCAACAACGTTGTGTGTCTTCTAAGAGCCTCCATGATATAGAAGAAGACCTCGGGAATGATATGTTTTGCATCATCTAAATACTCACTGTTTATTTTGTTGCATGAGTAGTTATCTCCATGTGGACATGAGATCAGAGGCTTCTCCAGGTTTCATTTGATATACATTATCTCTGCATACTGTGAACAGAAACCCATCTCTCTGACCCAGACTAGAGGCATCTGGAGAATAACCTCAGCAGTAAACAAAAGCAAATAAGAGAAAATATGCTGCCCTTAATTGACACTTGTGTTTTGTGCATTAATAAAAAAGCCACGGAAATTAATGTTATACATTATTTCCTTTTGCGCTGCCGAAGGAGGAAATTGGAAGGCTAAAGTGTGAAATGAAGAGATTCGGTTTGCCTTGCAAGATGCAAATGAAATGTCAACACGTAGCTAAGGTAGGTCTGGATAACAAGATACTCCCAATATCTAATTTCCACATTCGTAAGTGTGAAAAAAACAAAGAGGTTCATTAAACTTAAGTACGTTTATAATGTTGCGGTATTGTTCGACTTTCCCCTGTAGAACCGTTAGCACTCACTATAGGCCACATACATTCATCCATGGGTTAACCACAGAGACACTCACTATAGGCCACTCACATTCATCCATGGGTTAACCACAGAGACACTCACTATAGGCCACTCACATTCATCCATGGGTTAACCACAGACACACACTATTGGCCACATACATTCATCCATGGGTTAACCACAGAGACACTCACTATAGGCCACTCACATTCATCCATGGGTTAACCACAGAGACTCTCACTATAGGCCACTCACATTCATCCACGGGTTAACCACAGAGACACTCACTATAGGCCACTCACATTCATCCACGGGTTAACCACAGAGACTCTCACTAAAGGCCACTCACATTCATCCATGGGTTAACCACAGACACACACTATTGGCCACATACATTCATCCATGGGTTAACCACAGAGACACTCACTATAGGCCACTCACATTCATCCATGGGTTAACCACAGGATGAATATTCATGAGGGATAAATCCACTTCCTGTTTATGTGAGCAGGAATTATTCACAGCTTGCTTTCAAGCTGTGTTGAAAATGTACCAGTGGCCCATGACAAGCAGATAGTTTGCATCCATTAAATGGTACTCAAATATGTTTAAAATGAAATAAAAACAAATATTAACCCCAAGGCAATTAACATTTGAAACATATTGTATAAAATAATACTTAGATTTCAGTCGAGAGCCCTTATACCACTAACATGTATTCCTCTACACTTCCATCATCTCTCTCTCTCTGTTGTTGTGGCTTTCATGTCTTATGTTACCAATAAATTACCATCTGCTTCTGTTCAGCAGGTACACAACTGGAATAGATAAAACAAAAAGAAGCATTTTTATTCTACAACTTCAGATACCAGTACCCATATTTCAACATTTTCCGTCACATTTCATTCCAACCGAAGGCAGACCCGCCCTTTCCATAGTTACAGTCAGGTGAAGAGGGCAAAGACGGTTCAGAGAACGTCAATCGTAACGGTGTGCAGATGTGGTGACCTAGACCGTCCTTTGATGTAACGATACGCCAAACAACAAGGCCTTCACCATACAAGCGGGCCTAATGGCGTGACTATTGATTTCGTCCTTGTTAGTAATTAATACAATGAAATGAGCCAAACCATTGACATATATCATTCTATTGGAGGTGAAGTTCCCAGAAGAGGTTGAGAAAGGAATACATGGACTCAACATTACCCTTCACACAAACTCACCTACACCTACACACACGCAAACTTTATATAACACCCTCACACACTCATGCACACACCTTATTTTAATTATCATTATTGATTGGGTAGTGTTTACACTCTTGTTCTTTCCAACTTGACACAATATTTATGTCTCTCCCAAATAGATTAATTAATTTAGCCTTTTATCTTGCAAGGCTGCAAACGGGCTCACAGTGATGTCATACAATGCTAATATAAATCACTTTAATTGCCAGACAACAAGCACTTCACTCTCCTGTTTAACACATGCAGCCATTAGGCTCCGGAGCGATCAGCGCACCCTTCAGACGTGGGTTCCGACACAACGCAAGAACCTGTGGGACGATTCACAGAAAATCACTCAAGCCCAAAGCTTTCTCCAACTCAGGGGATCAATTGAAAGGGTCTTTTAATCCTGAACTAACTTGTAGACCTTGGTTTCCTGGGGCGGTTTTGGGGGTGGTTGGGAGGTGCCTTCGTGACAACAAGCTTGGACCCCCTCGTGCCCCCCTAAATTAGTCGAAATATTACAATACTATTACATGATCAGGTTTACTGTAACTGGCCCCCCTAACAGTACAACTGGCCCCCCTAAATGTGGAGTCTGAAATATTACAATACTATTACATGATCATGTTTACTGTAACTGGCCCCCCTAACAGTACAACTGGCCCCCCTAAATGTGGTCTGAAATATTACAATAATATTACATGGTAATGTTTACTGTAACTGGCCCCCCTAACAATACAACTGTCCCCCCTAAATGTGGAGTCTGAAATATTACAATACTATTACATGATCATGTTTACTGTAACTGGCCCCACTAACAGTACAACTGGCCCCACTCACAGTAAAACAACTTCCCCCCCTGTCTGTCCGTACGTCCTCATCTCAGGAAGGTGCGTATGGAGAACAGGCCTGGCAATGCAGCGTTGTGTCGATTCCCACTTTCGTGTCGTAAGCTGTCAGACGCACGTTTGAAATGAAGATGCTCCTCCTCGATAGTGCGATGCGGATTCTACCCGATGAGAAGCCAAAATGAGTATGACATCTTGGCATATTAATAAAACGGCTACATTTTCAAAATGTCACACCTTAGGCACGCTATAAAATATACAGTATAGTCCACCCAAAATACTGATTATTTAGAAAGCTTGTCCAGGTATTGGTCCTTGCCACCTTCGCTTTCTTCGAGGGACATGTGAGTATTTTTCATGAGCTAAAGTAGACAAAGCAATAAACATTCACCCCCCCGGATATGAGAGGAAAAAAGAGGAGGGAGAGGGTGGGAGAGAGAGGGAGATGAGGAGAGGGTAGAGTTTCTCAGGTTCCCTCGGGGGACTGTTTTGTGTGCCTGTTTTGTTCATGTCCTGAGGTTGTGCAATCTGTTTGTCTGTTTAATGTATCAATTAAAAATCTGTGTTTCGCTGCCTGCAGCAACTATCCAGCCTCGCATGCCTAATGCCCCACCCCTGAGGGCTCAGCGATGCAAACAAAAAAACACATGTATCCAGACCTCTCCCACCACCGGCTTCTCCTTTCACCTGCTCATCAATGATTCAGCTGCTCCAAGTAGCAAGACGAGGGGGCCGCGGACTCCTATGTTAGCGTCCGTTAAACTCCTAAGCTCGTCTCACTGCGGTGTAAACATTAGAAGAGGGGGAGAGGGAGGGGGGAGGGAGGGACGGACGAGGGAGAGGCAGAGATGGGGAGAGAGTGGGAGGGGGAGAGAGGACAGGCCTGCTAATGACTGGGCAGGTTGCCTGGCAGCTCGGGGCTCTCTGACTGTCTGAGCTCCAATCACCCGTACCACCTCAGGGTCATCATCAAACACACACAGACCGACAGCTGACCGCAACACACACCCATAGTGCAGACAGACAGAAAGACAGACCAACAGAAAGACAGACCGACCGCTGATCACAGCGGAGATAGGGACAGACAGAGAGCAGAACGGGCAGCAGCCACGATGGCCCGAACCCCGCAGTGCAGTGGGCTCCAGAACACCTTGGCCCGGTCTCCAAACACACTGGTCTAAAGGGCACATTCTGGGGGAAGGGAGTCCAGGGAGATGGCTGGAGGAGCAAGGCCTGATGACCTCCCACACCCGAACTCCTCTCTCCCCGGAGGGGGTGGTGGGGAAGGGAGGGGGGCGTGTACAGCCCGGTCTGTCTACAGGACTGCCAGGGGATACGGTCCAAACCGCTGTAAGGTCGAGTACCGGCAGTTGCTCTGCCCTTAGGCTCTGCTTCAGAAGGTCAGTGATGGGAGGAGACGGGATTGTTGGACTGACTGGGAAAGAGAAGGGGATTATAGGAACAGAAAGACAGCGAGAATAATGGAAAAGAAGCAAGAGAGATTGAGAGAGTGAGAGAGAGTGAGAGAGAGGAGGGAGGAGAGATAGAGAAAGGGGGATGAAGTAAAACATATAGATAACGGCCTGAGGGGCAGATAGAGAGAGAAAGAGGTAAAGAGAGAGAATGAAAGAAAACGACAAGTGTTATGAGGAACCAATAAACACCTCACCTCCATTTCTCCTGTGCAGAGCACCGACCCATGTAGAATACAATCCTTTAGTTTCTCTCTGCTCCTGTGATTATGAGTTTGCTTCTCTGCTGAAGGTCAACATGCTAGCTAATTAGCCGACACCCACAGAGAGTCAGCGGAGACCGTATCTAAATGTGAACTTAAGGCACTGCGGATACATCTACTTTAACAGCTTGACAACTAACATGGCGTTCATTGTATGGAGATGTAGTACAAAACGTAAAGGTAAGAAAGAAGGGTGGAATTGTTGTTTTCACCTCCAAAAAAATTTACAGCGTGTTTTAGAATCCCATCAAAAAGCCCCTCGTTTATCCTGAACAAAAGTTGATTCAAAAGAGGATCGATTGTGTCACACTGTGGCCTACTTTCCAGGTGGGAGATGTTGTTTTTCATCCCCATAATCTTGAGAGGCAGAGTCGCTGGGGAGAATGGTTGAATCCCTGAGGAGGGAGGGAAGGAGGGAGGAAGAGAGAGGTAGAGAATTTAGTAGGGAGACAGGAAATATTTCAGTCCCCCGACAACTCTCTCGGGGAAGGAACATTGTACTGCTTCATGTACACACACATTGCATGCACACACTCACTGCATTCACACAAATGCAGACACGCACAAAAACATGCAAACACACACACACACACAAACCCGGGTCATAAAACTTCATGAACCATTTATTTCTTTGAGTAAGTTTAAACAGTGACAGTATTTCAACCTTCTTGGTTGGACAGCGAGAGGGAGAAAGCGTGTGATGCGCTGGCTCCAGAATTAGCAATTGAATGCCGTGTGAACACCTAGCTACAGGCAGCAGGTAATCTGCCTGCTTCACTTCAAGCCCGTTACTCACACCGTCATAATGGTATTGATTAAACCTCTGACACCTCGTGGTGCCATAACCGCCGTCATGAAAATGGTTTTGTTAAATCATGTGTTGCTGTTGCAACTCCTATTTAGATTATGGGCGCTAATAAGACATTTGCGTAAGGACAAGCCCTTCAATAAGAAATTACATTTAAGCGATAGGTTGTGTGAGATGGCCTGTACTTATAATGGGACAGCTAGAGCCTGAAATAGTGGGACAGCTAGAGCATGGCATAATGGGACAGCTTATGCATGACATAGTGGGACACAGAGCATGACATACTGGGACAGCAAGAGCATGTTATAATGGGACAGATAAAGCATGGCATAGTGAGACAGCTAGATCATGGTATAATCGGACATCTTAAGCATGACATAGTTGGACAGATAGAGCATGGTATAATGGGACAGTTTAATCATGACATAGTTGGACAGATAGAGCATGACATACTGGGAAAGCTAGAGCATGGCATAATGGGACACATAGAGCATGCCATAGTGGGACAGCTAGAGCATGGTATAATGGGACAGTTTAATCATGACATAGTGGGACAGCTAGAGCATGGTACAAAGGGACAGTGTAAGCATAACATAGTGGGAGAGCTAGAGCATAGCATCTGAGTGTGTCTTAAGAAAAAATAACTGAATTCCCAGATTCTTGTGAGATGTATTTTGAGAATTTTATTGTTTTCACATTCTCACAGGCCCCAGTTTTTTTGTTGCAAAGGCTAAAGTTATTTAGAATTTGTAATTGTGTTTAAGGAATGGATTACAGTCTCTGCTGGCCCAAAGGCTCATTTCAGGGTGAGGAGCCATCTAACATCACATTCTCCTTTAAGTCTGGCACTTGCCTTGCTTTCCGTCTCCTCAATAAAGACTGAGTGTTTCAAAGCCGACCGTCTGAAGTGGAGCTATCTATGAGGAGGCAGTCTAAGCTACAGTACATTAACAAGCTTCAGAGATTCGCACAGTGGTTGAAACCCGTGGAGGGGAGACTCTTCCACTGAGAACGCACACTGGTGTATTGCATGTCGAACGTTTGTTGAAAGTCACTGGTTCTAATCTATGAGTTGGCAAAAAAAAAAAAAAAAAAAATCTGTTGATGTGCCGTTGAGCAAGACACTTGACCCTGAGTACTACTGCAAGTTGTTCTGGCGAAGAGCATCTGCTAAACAACGGAAATGTCGAGAGACACAGAAGGCACATTAAACTGCAGAGAGAAGAAGCCCGAGTACATTCATGTCTCTGTGTTCCATTAATACACGCGGCTAGAGGAATTAGGGCTCAGACTCACATGATGTGATCTCTACACTAGGATCAGAAAACAATGCAGTGGATGGAATGTGTAGCTCAGTGGGTAGAGCATGTCACTTACAGTACCATGCTGTGAAGTTCGATTCCCAGTGCGAGTCCGTATGAATGAAAGAAAGAAAGAAAGAAGGGATGGTTCTTCCGTTTGAGGCGTGCTAAAGAAAAGCAGCACAGTAGAAAGACCACCCTGGAAAGCAGCACAGTAGAAAGAGAAAAAATATATAATATCAGTGGTTGTTAGATGGAATGACAGCCCTGACTGATGGTTGTTAGATAAAATATCAGTCCTGGTTGGTGGTTGTTAGATGGAATATCAGTCCTGACTGGTAGTGTTCAGATGAAATATCAGTCCTGGTTGGTGGTTGTTAGATGAAATATCAGTCCTGTTGGTGGTTGTTAGATGGAATATCAGTCCTGATTGGTGGTTGTTAAATTGAATATCAGTCACAGTTGGAGGCAGTTAGATGGAATATTAGTTCTGACTGGTGGTTGTTAGATGGGATACTATGATGGCAATTCCATCAAATATAACTCTTTAGGCAGTAGATACAGAGACAAAATTCTCTTGGCACAATTAACAGTTGTACTTGCAAAGAGAGAGGAAATAGGATAAACCATGAGACATTGCTAAGGTAGCTCAGAGAATCAGCCGTACTTATACTACAGAGTGGTGTGGTGAGATGTCAACGATATATGTTCACCTCCTAAGAGTTTATCTAAAGTAGACAAATTGCCACTCCTTCCCGCAAGAAGCTAAAGGGGCATTGTAAATGACCATTTCAAGACAGCTGGACACATGCTATGGAACAAAGAACAGATTCACTGATTGTATTAGCAGATTAACAAATGGTCAGAGGACCCAATGATCCACTTATACCAATCAGACATGTGTGTCACAAACAAACAAAAACCAGATAACCTCTCACACATTTACAACACTGTCAACTTCTGGCATTCATCTTCTCGTCTGAACACAAAGACTCAGTACTTTGAACTCAATTCCTAACTAAAAATATACATAACTTTAATGCATCAGTTCAGTAAGTTTACAAAAAATACAAGTCCTGACCAGTGGTTGTAAGATGGGATACCAGTCGTAACTGGCGGTTGTGAGGTTAGATACCAGTCCTGACTGGCGGTTGTGAGGTTG
>JACXGK010014731.1:0-11306 GCA_016801125.1 Novumbra hubbsi
ACAACACCGTGACACATACATAATGGTTTACTGTATACTTTCATAACAACACAATAATTCTTCAAACACAAAACATTTTATTGAGTAGTAAAATTATTTCTGCTAAAACATTAGAAAACATTCTAATGACACAATTAAAAAACACATCGCAATTAAAAACGATTGCATCCAAGATACAGTGTGATTAGCAGTCTCAACACAAAAATCCGGATTGAACATTGATCTATGATCATATGGATCACATGAACATTTCACTGCTCTGACGATGATGTATGATGTTCACTGCACATTAGAATATTTTAATGTAACATCCATACACACTAATATTAACAATATTTAATGCTTCTTCATATTGTCATTACCCCTTAATACACTCCTTGAAATGGTAGCTTGTTTTTGCATTTTGTTTATTTCTATAAATGTTTTTGCTTTATATTTGTACTTAATACTACTGCGTAGATGACTTGTGCCATGTCATAAGAACGACCCTGTTATTCTGTGCATTTGACAATGAAGACTATGACTTTGAAGGGAGATAATACCTGTGATAGGGTCTTAATAGTGTTGGTATGACTGTGTCCAAGGCCAGTGTTGTTCCACCTGACCACTAGGAGAACAGGCACTGCATCAATACTGCCATGCAGGTCTGTTTGGTTAATGAAGCAAGTTCAGAGAGTACCCTCACAGACAGCGTCTCTAAGAAATTGGGCATATGAAACAGCCTTAAACACTGGAAAGTAGCTTACAAAATTTCAGTAAAAAAAGGGCACAGCTATTGCCATACTGTGAAGCATACAGGCCATGTTAATATCACTTCAGTGAGTTACAAGATATTTTCAATGACCTTTAATCTTTAATATTCTCATTGACTATGTTCTGATATTATGTTGTATCCTGTATGTGTACAGACCTCTGGTTAAAGCACTATTTATCAGGCTCAGCTGGTGAAGTGGTTAAATGATTTTTTAAGTAATTCTGCAATTTAATCTATAAATAATCATCAGAAGGGAGTGCATTTATTTGCCCTGAGATGAAATAAAACAGAGCAGAGAGATGTTCTAAGTGTTTGTCCATATTGACAGTGACACCCTTGTCATCACATATTGGCAACACATTTATCTCAATGGCACACATTCTTTATCATGATTTAATCTGTTCACACATTTGTTGATTACAATACGATCCCAATGCAAATCATAAGATCCTCCCACTGCCACGTGCTCTGGGCCTAGGACACGTGCTCTGGGCCTAGGACACGTGCTCTGGGTCTAGGACACGTGCTCTGGGTCTAGGACACGTGCTCTGGGCCTAGGACACGTGCTCTGGGTCTAGGACACGTGCTCTGGGTCTAGGACACGTGCTCTGGGCCTAGGACACGTGCTCTGGGTCTAGGACACGTGCTCTGGGCCTAGGACACGTGCTCTGGGTCTAGGACACGTGCTCTGGGCCTAGGACACGTGCTCTGGGTCTAGGACACGTGCTCTGGGCCTAGGACACGTGCTCTGGGCCTAGGACACATGCTCTGTTGCAAAAAACAATCTCAGTTTCAAAATATGATAAGTTGTCTTTGTAATATTTTCAATTAAATAAAGATATAAACGATTTGCAAATCATTGCATTATGTTTATAATTGCAAATTAACGTTGTGTCCGTCAACTTTTGGGATATACTATCTGCTTCATTCAGTACATGTTGAGAATGATGAAGATGCTGATGAAGAAGGGGATGGAGATGCTGAGGAATATTAATATGCTGATGAAGACACGGCAGGCGATGAAGATGGGGATGAATTTCTTATGATAATTATTTTCCAGGAAAATGGGCTGCGGTTCAATGAAATATGTTGTGTGTTCATATTACCTAATTATTAATATCAAATAGATTTTTTTTGCTACAAAACCTAACTCATCCAGATCATACGACGTTCATTCTTTCAACTCACTACTAAATGCTACATCATAACAGAGTATAAAATGTATATTACAAAACGTGCAGAGTTTGCTGTTCCAGTCTTACTGGTAAAGCAGAAAAGTCTGGAGTCTGTGAGGTAATTGGAGGACTGAGGTTCTGTTCAGACGAACTCGTCCCAAACTCCTCCGAATGCAGAACCGACACAGCTGAGAGAGAGTGCTGGGACCTGGTGAGAACAGGGTGGGGAGAATGGGAGGACAGGAGGACAGGAGGTAGAGGAGGACAGGAGGTAGAGGAGGACAGGAGGTAGAGGGGGACAGGAGGTAGAGGGGGACAGGTGGTAGAGGAGGACAGGAGGTAGAGGAGGACAGGAGGTAGAGGAGGACAGGAGGTAGAGGAGGTAGAGGGGGACAGGAGGTAGAGGGGGACAGGAGGTAGAGGAGGTAGAGGAGGACAGGAGGTAGAGGAGGACAGGAGGTAGAGAAGGACAGAATGTAGAGGAGGACAGGAGGTAGAGGAGGACAGGAGGTAGAGGAGGACAGGAGGTAGAGGAGGTAGAGGAGGACAGGAGGTAGAGAAGGACAGAATGTAGAGGAGGACAGGAGGTAGAGGAAGACAGGAGGTAGAGGAGGGTTAGTCAGAGGAGTATGTCAAACATCAACCATTTTTTCTTGCCTTCCATTAGTAGACAGGTCGTTCTGTTCATTTACCCACACATGCATGTTTTAGCGTGGGACTGTTTGTTGTCTCACCACGTCTCTGCATGGTAACTCTGATTGCACTGTCCACAGCGGCCAGGTCCAGAGGAGTGTTCCCCTCTGAATTCCTACAGCTCCCATCAGCCCCGTAGTCCATCAGCAGCTCCACCATCCGGACTCCTCCCACTTGCACTGCTGCATGTAAGGGTGTGTCCTGGCCACACCCTCTGTGGACATCAGCACCTGATTGCAAAAGCCTGTCCACGCAGCTGGTTGCCTGAGCCCGACAAGCAGCATACAAAGGAGTTCCCGCCCCAGGCAGCTCCAGGTCTATGTTGGCCCCATGGGTTAACAGCAGCTCTAGGCACTCTGTGTGTCCTGGGGGGGAAGTTACTTAAACTCACTGAGCACATAATGCTGCATGAACTGGTCATTTCAAATCGTGCCGCTCATACATGACTCTAAATCCACTAACATACAAATCCACTAACATGTATGTAGAATAATCATACCTTTCTTAGCAGCCTGGTGAATGGGCGATGCCTGTGGATGATGTGTGGGCGATGCCTGTGGATGATGTGTGGGGGAACAGTGCTGTAGCAGGAGTCTAACACAGGCAACGCTCCCTATGCTGCACGCATAGAAGAGGGGCGTGGCTCCATCCGTTGATACCTCCTCCACCTGCCGGCCGACACAATGACCAATCACACAAAGAGGCCTTAGTTTAGACTATTAAGACTCACCTCAATGGAGTAAATCACCTCCTTCATTAGCAGTGACATTAAATGTGTGCTAATGCTAAAACATTAGAGGGCCATTGATTCCTTCATGTTCTCTTATTACCAATATAAGTCATTTGCAGAAGTAATTACACCCCTTGGACAATTTTCTTTTTTTATATTTGTGTCACGGTCGTGGTGTGGAGTTGAACCAAATGCAGACATTTTGTATAAAGAAAAGTGGATTTAATCCCAAAGAACACAAAACAAACTACACGAAACTGTACACGTAAAATGAAAGGTCTAACTAACATAAAACGATATACAAATAACATGTAGAGCATTCACGTGAAAAGGGAATTAAACAAAGGACAAACCGTGAGCGTTGCTTAACACAAACAAACAATAAACCACACTGGGTGTGGTGCAAACCCTAACCTAAGTAGGCTCCCCAATCAGAGTCAACTGAATGCAGCTGCTCTGACTGGGGAGCCCACAGCGGCATAGAGAGGGCTAGAGGCCTCTCTAGACGGCATGCCCTGAAACGGCCAGGGGCCCGCAGCCAGGGCATGACAATTTGGGTATTTCAATTTCACTTTAACACTTCTGACATGTAAATGAAACCTAATTTAACCCGGAAAGTTAATACTTACAAATAATATATTCATCAGAATCAACAGAAATCTGAGATTTAATTTCAGAGTGAGAAAGTAACTATGCGACTTCAATAGCTGGTTTTGTCACCTTAAAACTCTTACATCAACTGGGAGGAAATGTTGCCCACTCTTCCTTAGTGCTACTTCAATGGCTTTCTTTTCTCCAGTTGCCTGTGGAACCATGTTTACGTTTTTGTATCCCCTCCCGGACTAATCAATGATCTTTCTTCTGAGAGCCTGGAGTAGATGTTGGCATGATGTGTTACCGCATACCCACATGGTCACATGGTCAAGACCAAACAAGGTTTGAACTCTTTATGGAAAGCTGGGCCCTCCCATGTCCCTCTGTAATGTCTCCTATTCCTTTGCCCCTGATTCTAATCTGAGATATGGGGTAAAATAACTTTCAAATGTACTTACTTGTTTACATGACTGTATTCAAGGAACACCTGAATTTTAGGATAAAACAGAAATGCGTCCTTACATTGGCCCCGTTTTCAAGCAATATTTTGGCACAGGCGTAATGTCCTCCGAGACAGGCTTCATGGAGGGGAGAGACCCTGTCCATAGTCAACATGTCCACAGGAAACCCCTGGGATAGAGAAGGAGGCAATGTACTGTAGGGTGTCATGTCCTGGCTGTGGCCTCTAGCCTTCTCTATGTGGCTGGGGCTCACAGCCAGGACCTGACTCTGATTCCGGTTTGTTCTCCCCAATCAGAGACCGCTGTACACCGATTGGGGAACCTATTTCTGTGTCGTTGAGTTTTGGATGTTTGTTGGTTCATTGTTTTTCTGTCATGCGTTGCTGTCGGTTACTGCCGTCATTTGTTTCGTTTGAACTGTTTTGTTGGAGCACCTGGAGTTTTTCTTAAGTAGCCCTTTGTTTGCTATTTGTTTTTGTTCTGCAATAAAGCTTATCGTTTCGCTACAGTTCTGCAGTTGTGTTCGTCCACCGGAGGTAGCAATGCTGACAGAACCGAAATAGGTTCCCCAATCAGAGACAACAGTGTACAGCGGTCTCTGATTGGGGAGAACAAACCGGAATCAGAGTCAGGTCCTGGCTGTGAGCCCCAGCCACATAGAGAAGGCTAGAGGCCACAGCCAGGACCTGACATAGGGTTGTGTTATAATCCCATGCAGAGGTAATGAATACCTTGAAATGCTTTTGTTAAATTATGTATTTATGAACATATAAAGAATACAAAGTGTCCAAACATGTCATCAAGCCAAAGGATGGCTACATTAAAGTATCTAAGATATACATGTATTTTCATCTGTTTAACACTTTGGTTACTACATGATTCAGTTTGGGTAATTTAATAGTATTGATGTATTCAATATTATTCTACAATGTGGACAATAGTAAAAATAAAATAATACCAATACATAGCAGATGTGTCTGAATGTTTTAGAAACCTTTGTTTAGAAATATAGAAATGTTTCTATTTCACATTTTAGACACTTTTTGAAAAGGGTTGTGTCATTCGTATGTCACATCTAGTAAACGGTTCTGGGTACCTGTGTAACCATTTATATGCCACATCTAGTAAATGATTCTGGGTACCTGTGTAACCATTTGTATGCCACATCTAGTAAATGATTGTGGGTACCTGTGTAACTATTTGTATGTCACATCTAGTAAACGGTTCTGGGTACCTGTGTAACCATTCATATGTCACATCTAGTAAATGATTCTGGGTACCTGTGTAACTATTTGTATGTCACATCTAGTAAACGGTTCTGGGTACCTGTGTAACCATTCGTATGTCACATCTAGTAAATGATTCTGGGTACCTGTGTAACTATTTGTATGTCACATCTAGTAAACGGTTCTGGGTACCTGTGTAACCAAAGTCCTTAGCATCAGGAGTCTACCTTGGTAGGCAGCATCATGAAGAGGAGTCCGGTCTGCCCACGAGTCTGTTGAAACACACACACAAACATCATCCATAGCCTGTCCGAACACACATACATCATCCATAGCCTGTCCGAACACACAAACATCATCCATAGCCTGTCCGAACACACATACATCATCCATATCCTGTCCAAACACACAAACATCATCCATAGCCTGTCCGAACACACATACATCATCCATAGCCTGTCCGAACACACAAACATCATCCATAGCCTGTCCGAACACACATACATCATTCATAGCCTGCCCAAACACATGAATACATCATCCATAACCTGTCCAAACACACAAATATATCATCCATAACCTGTCCAAACATAGCAAATCACCATGGGACAATTCCTAAAAATCACTGAAAACACTTCTTGGGAAACAAAGACATTCTCTTTCTCCAAAAACAGTCACACTAGTTGCTCTTTCTTTGAGTTTGTAGACTTGCTTTCAGGGTCATTCCAATAATAAAAAGTTATCAACATATTTCTGATTGTGAGTGTCCGATCGTGATATTTTCTTATTTGTTATACTGAACTGGACATTGTTTATTGATAACACAATCTATGTTATGCTATGTTATCTAAGCTATGTTATCTATGTCTATCTTTGAATCAGTGTTTGAATAAATTCATTAGTGAATTACCAAATATTCTTCTAAAATATTGGGCATACATTTTAATTTAACTTGCTTACGAAGCATTAACGAGTTATTCGGGTTTTTTTTACAACACAACAAAAGTCTTGCAGACACAGCACAGTTAATAGGGCAGATATTCACAGCTTGAATGTAAATCTGTTCTGTTTTAGAAAAGACATGTCTGCAATTAGTCTTTGTAAGGGGTGTTGATGTGTTGGAAATATTAAACTGTCTGTTTAAACAACAACAGCTCAGACAGCCATTAGTATCACAGCATACATGCCTACCGAGTTCTCTTTAAAGAAATTCAACACTTTATAACCTTGGGTAAATCAAGCAAGTAATAAAAACAGATTGTAAAGAGAGACACACAAACTATTATGTATTATGTGTGTTATTTATATTGTGTATTTAATATTGTGTTTCTGTTGTTGTATTTGTACTATGTATTAGTATGCATCTTGTTGTGGTTTCATATGTTTTGACCACAGGAAGAGATTTTTAGTAGCTAACAAAATAGTAAAAACCAACACAATGTCCTGACATATTGGGAAAAACCTTTTACGGTTTGTTATTTGAATAACAAAATCAGTATCCCAGACTAAAACATAGATGAAAACAAAAACTAGTCTCACAGTTGTAGTCACTCTTCAACATGAACTAAACAGAATATAAAGACAAAACAACAGAAGTAAAACAAACACCATACCACCCATGAAGGAGTTGCACGCCAGTCCCCCGTAGATGTTGGAGGAGTCCCTCCAAGGCCGACTGCACAAAGCCATCTCAGCACCAGCCATGGTCAAACAGACTGAGCCAGCAAGTGACTGCTGACCTTCCCAGACTCTCTTATCAGTCTTCAAGCTACCCCTCCCCTCAACACGATCACACCCACAACCCCCCTGTCCTTGGGATGGAGGTAAATGCATCACAATAGAGGCGAGGAACAAGCCAGACAATGTATTGGTGGACCCACACATACACGAACAGTTGTTTTGCATTTTCTGGCTGCAGATATGTGACCGTTTACTTTTAGAGAAGAAGACAATTGTTCAGTTTTCAGATCAATCCAATCAGAACATCATAAAAACTGGGAGGGATTCAGCAGTAGATTATTGTCGATAACGTTATGGTGAATGACCTGATCCTACCATGCATAGGCATATATAAGTACAGGGGAAGGGAAGGTGTTACCTCAACCAGGGTGGTTTGGTTTGTCCGCCAACTATCTTAAGTCTGATAATGTAAAAGTGTCTGTGAGCTGACTTAAATGTCAAAAGAATTTGTGTATAATGAATGAATAATACTTACAAACCTCTGGATCGTTAGGAAAAGCAATCAAAAAGAGAAACTACTCAAAAGGTTGGAGTTGTTTTTATTATCTTTTAAAGAATTATCAAAACTTCACAAAAACAAAATCAAAAGGACGTTGGTGAAGTGAAAGTAAAATCTTTAATTTAAATAAACAAATTGGCTTGATAGTGTGTATTTAAATAGCAGAATAACTTTGAGAAATACACACCTCTGGCATCAATTACATTGAGATTCTTGTCTAGCAGACTTAATTCCGACTCAGACAATCATGACTGAAACTGACCCGAAAAACATTAAAAGCCATTTAAAAGTTTCTTTGGCAACATAATATGGGGATTGTCCCGCTATAAAATGAGGCTACTTCCCAGAGTGTTTGAAGGTAGATTTTCTAACTTTTTATAATTTTCTGTGTGTTTCATTATAAATGTTTTTGTAAAAAACATTAGAAATGTTATCCTAAAATACAACCTAGTCAATGATTGTAGCTGACAAGCTTATTCATAGTAATGTGCAGTCACCACAATGTAAAGTTACATTCAATGTTATATATAATGTTTAATGACATTAATGAGAATATTTCTTTGCATTTTTATTTTGCTTAAAATGAGAAATAGGTTGTGGAAATTGGCAGGACAATGTTTAAATGGCACATCTGGGGTCTGTCTATTGGTTTCCAGCACCTATGAGACCTCCCATGTATAAAGTACTCTACCACTCTATATGGTATAGAGACTACCACTCTATATGGTACTCTCTATAGGTATAAAGTACTCTACCACTCTCTGAGACAATAGGGGGTCATGAATAACGCAAACCCCTTCTGTAGGCAGAAAACATTGTTTTAAGTTGACAACAAAAGACAAACAGCACCTCTTCCCAAGTCCCTAAAATGTGTGAATGGGGCCATGTTGTCAAACTTGAAAAGGAATCTCCTCCCCTTTTACAGCTCGTTGTTTTAGCTGGTTTGTTGCTTAGAGAAAACACATGTTTTTGGTTTCTGTGCCTATAAAACATTGGGTGACGTTGAAGGTCATCTGACATGAAAAGGACAAAAAATATTTAGAGTCATGTATGAGCGGCACAATTTAAAATGACCAGTTTATGCAGCATTATGTCCCTTATTTACATCCTAGTAAAAGTTCAAGATGCATTGCAACATCAAGGTCACTTGGTAAGAGCATAACGACTTTTCTGACTGTTTATGACTTCCAAACCAGGCAAAGACCAGTGGTCTCCAACCCTGCCCCTGATGTTCTACTGTCCTGGTTGTTTGCCCTCTACGTATATGCAGCTTCATTCTGTTAGAAACGAATTATTAGAGTCAGTTGTGAGGAATTGTGGTTGAAGGAAACCAGCAGGACAGTAGCTCTTCAGGAGCAGGGTTGGAGACCCGACCTTAGACAAGAACATACCAACTGGCTCAAAATGCTCTCCATTGTGACATTTTGCTGAAGAACCTGAGTACTTCTAGAGAGTGGTGGTTGAATTCATAGACTGATTAAACATTGAGATATGCCAAATGGTGTAATTCATGAGAAGTTCAAACTAATTAATCAGATAAACATAACATAACAAATCCCTCCAGTTAACACTTAGGTGTTAAGACAAATGTTATTTTGTCTTGAAATTAGACACAAACTAAAAGACAGTAATGCTCATTTTAGGACCCAAGAAACCAAGAGATCTTTTGTCAGATCTCACAGGGAACCTGGACAGTTTTATGGTCATATCCCAAACCTTTTGTCGATCTTTTGTCAGATCTCACAGTGAACCTGGACAGTTTTATGGTCATATCCCAAACCTTTTGTTGATCTTTTGTCAGATCTCACAGTGAACCTGGACAGTTTTATGGTCATATCCCAAACCTTTTGTTGATCTTTTGTCAGATCTCACAGTGAACCTGGACAGTTTTATGGTCATATCCCAAACCTGAAAGAGTAAGAAAGCAGAAAGAGTAATCCATTTTCTAACGTCTATATTAGATTGTTGCAAAGATCTTCTCTCCAGTTACCCTGATAAATCAATTAATAAACTTCAATTATAAATAACTACACGGAGCCTTCGTAAGATGCAGGCCTTCTAATTGTACCAAGAGGTTCTTAACAAACAGGGTTTCTGCAGTAGGTTGGTGTCACGTTGGTGATACTTGGCTATATGTGGGTGGATTGACTTCCTGCCTGTTGGGTCCTGTCAGGGGCCTCCCCCGGATAAGGCCACAGTGTCACTGGACCCCTGTCTCAGACACAAGGTTTTTACGCTGCTATATTATTGTGCCGGGGGATTAGGGTCAGTTCTCCTTCTCCATTGTAAATCCTTGTATATCTCTTGATGAGTCATGCTTCTGGTCATGCTTCTGACCTGGATTAGGTTTTTTAGACTCTGAACGCAGCTCAAATACATTTATTAATTATTACAACATGTACTAATTGGAGGTACTTGTACTGTAAAGGACTGTAGGACAGAATAGTCATTTAGGGAGGGGGGACTGCTCTGTTTCAATGGGACAGAATTAGTAGTTGTTTTCTTCTTCATAATACTGGTCAGAGTTTGGATAATCCTGTGATTTGCTCTTTTATCAATACTGGAACAATGGTTCCCAACTAATTATTTCAGGTTATACAAGTCTGAGGCTTTAATTTTAACTCCAGTAAAATGTTTGGGTTTTCACTCCTTAGGTCGTTGTGGCGATAAAAGTTTTTATGCACAACAATAATTTATCATAATTAGTTGCATAATTATAATTATCTTTTTTACCCATGTTGATGAAAGACAAAGTGATATCTCATGGAAACAGGAACAGTTGAATGGAATCAATGAAAGTCCCGGAGACTAAGACCAACTGGACAGTATCCAATGTCATACACCCCTCTGTGGTTAGTTTTTTTTCATTTTTTAAATTATTTAGGGGTTTAAAAATAAAATCAGACCTCTCAAAATGTTTTGGGTCTGAAAGGTGTCTGTGTTGTAATGAACATATTTGTCTCAACTTTGTTTGAGCACAAAATATGATTGTTTTGTTTTTTGCAGTCATATGCAAAATCAATGCCTTTTGACTTGAGGACCAGGCTCCTGAAAACTATTTGAATAAAAGGTGACAGGTCAACATGAACAGGAAAAGGTAAGTTATTTTGATCATCCATCACACAATCAGTATAAACATTGGCCCAATCTAATGTCCACCCAACCACTAACATTTCATCCTTCAGCCCAGTGTACTACTGTAAAGATCAGTAATCAGAATCAAGATGAGGGGTTTGATTGGCGGAAACATCTGCAAACAGCTCCATCAGCTGAGTGTTAGATTGTTGTGTAGTTCACTTGGTAAGTCCGTGGTCCAGCCAACGGCTTAGTATATAAATGCATTCATCACTGTAAGTCATACTGGATATAAGAGAATAATGTTTAGAATGGATGACCTCAAGCCCTCGGGGGGGGGGGGGGGGGGGGGGGGGGGG
>JACXGK010014732.1:0-11250 GCA_016801125.1 Novumbra hubbsi
AGTGGCCCTTTAGCAGCACCATAAAACACCGTCTTTACCAATGACAGTCCTAAATGACACCTTGCCTCACCAGGACAAGAAACTGTAAATCCTGTTTAATTGATGTTAAAACTGTTTAATTAATAGCTAGAGCTGCCGACAGGAGAGTTAAGAGAGTGTCTGTAGGTTTGACTTTGTTGTGAGGACAAGAACATCTGTGAAGTGAGAATATGTGGCAGCTTTTTTGGCCTTTGTTTTTGTAAGGTTGATGTGTTAGGTTTGATACTCCGTACAACTTGTGTGTGTGAAACCCCGCCATTCCTTTCTTCTCGTAGAGAGCAGTTTTTAGGTCCTGGCTGTATATGGCCATTGACTAATGTTAGTGGAAGAGACAAGGGTGTGAACTTAGTGTGAAAAATAGTTATTGGTTGCAACATCATTTATTTAGTTGGTAGGAAATCCTCTTTTACATTTTTTTTTTTATCTTAACAACACCATAGCACTTGACATTACAGTCAATGGACAGTTTATTAGGTAAAACTGGGTCTGACAGTTGTATTGTTCTTTTAAGGCTTTTGTTGACATGATGGTCAAGGGAAGAGACAGGAATGTAATCCTGGTACCAAGCTGTTTCTTTGCCCACTGGACTAAAAGTCTAAAAGTATTGTTTGTCACATAATTCTCTGTACACAGAGAAACTCCTCGAAACTCCAGCAGTACAAGGATTTCTTTGATTCTGGGACTGCAATTACAGTAAGCTAAATGAAACAAGTATGTTCTGTCCTGTGGCTCTGACATCAGGTTGGGCTAAAATCACGTTAGCAAATAAATAGTAGAGCACAAGCCCTAGCCGTGTAAAGTCTGCATGCTAGTTGGGGGTTTATTCCTACATTTCTGTAAGACAAATTAAGACAATTGATTGAAGCAATGAGGGTAATAAGTTAATTGGTTTTGTACATTTTACAAGTCATGACAATGTGAATCTAAATTAGGATTAAAGCGAAGGGTTGTCCGGCTGTATTCTCCAATTCTTGTTGCATTTGTACAATGTTAAACAACAGGGTTATTGCCTACCGTTTTCCCGCTGCAGGTTTTCTATGTATTGTGAGCGTACATTTCAGCTCCTCCTATTGAATCTGCAACTCAGTGTGAAATGTGAAACGGTGCGTGCTATCTATTGTCATGGCGATCCGGCCTATACTTCATCCAAATTTGTACTTCTTTTACTTCATGATAGTGAAGAGGGGAACACAATAATGCCTCATAATGTCTGTTTATTTGATTAACCTGGCTCTTGTTTGGTCCATAGATGCCAATTGAGTCCCTGGCCACTCACGGAGGTGATGTCTTTTTGTCTGTTTTTCCCAGTGTTTGGCTCATACCAGCGTCCTGACCTAGTGCCCGCTACACCGTCCTTCTATGAGGGCTCCTCCATGGGAACCTTCTCCTCCTCTTCCATCTGTGCCAATCTGGAGAGCCAGTCAGTAGACAGGTACCCCTCTACTTCTGTTCCCCCAGTCCTTCTACCTGTGGAATGCCTCTCTACATCTGTTCCCCCGGTCTTTCTACCTGTGGACTGCCCCTCTACTTCTGTTCCACCAGTCTTTCTACCTGTGGACTGCCCCTCTACTTCTGTTCCCCTGTCTTTCTACCTGTGGACTGCCACTCTACTTCTGTTCCCCTGTCTTTCTACCTGTGGACTGCCACTCTACTTCTGTTCCCCTGTCTTTCTACCTGTGGACTGCCACTCTACTTCTGTTCCCCCAGTCCTTCTACCTGTGGCATGCCCCTCTACTTCTGTTCCCCAAGTCCTTCTACCTGTGGACTGCCCCTCTACTTCTACGTGTAATTTTTCACAATTCCAGTCAGTTGTATTTACATTGTTTTGTAAATATTGGAAACAATGACTTTGACCTGGGACAGGTGAGTAAACAAATAATCAAATCAATGACTGAACCAACAAACCCTTCAGATTAGATCCTGACTCTGAGCTCCATTTTGCGGCCTGATGGTCTGATTTGTCCCTTCAAAGGCATCTGTGTGCAGCTCTCAAATGTTCTTTTGATGGGTTTCATGAATAATTAACTTAAAGCTTTCAGAAGGTCAGATTAAGGCAAATTGTTTAGAACAAAAATAGTAATTTGGGTGATTTCTTCTGTGTACGTACATACGGAAACCTATTTGTCTGTCAGTGATGGACTTGTGCTCTAAAGGCGTGTGTGGTTTTGTGTGTTTCCCTATTTAAGAGAGGTAAGACAATTATGCCATAAAATGGTAAACACATTCCTGAATTCAAGCAAGTCATGCATCAAGGAAGGGAGCATTTCAGAGTCATGCTAGCACCCTGCGCCACCTGGTGTTCATGGAGCAGATTGTCTCCGCATTTGCCGCCCGAGATCAATTAATATCCTGTTTGGGAGTTTTTAGACGTCCACTTCCCATAGAGAGACCTGAACAGGCAGACACCAGACAGCAGTACCCAGCGAGCCTGTTCCCCTTCACAGCCCCTGGGGGGGTTCCGGTGGGGCCTTTCTGATGTTAGCATCGTTTGATTTGCGGTGCATTTAGCAACACCATCCGTTCTGTTATGTCAGTAGTTTCCTAACTTTGATGTGTTGAGAGATGTTGTGATCCACCTTAATCGTCGTACATTGTTTTCGATTCACTGACTTAACAAAACCACATCTGGCTGTCATCCAAACACGTCCTCCAGGCCTACCCAAACCACAGGTTGGTACTCAAGAGTCCCGTGGCGAGGACTGATATGTTATCTGCTTTAGTTTGGTTTCCACCATTTGTCCTTGTGGGCCCTGGACAGAAACCGTTGCACTATGGTCAAAAGAATGGCACTAGGCAGTTTATTTGAGGCCACTTGGGTCTCAGTCTTTCTCTCGTGTTCCTTTAGAGACGACATGGCCTCCAGCTCCACATTCACCCTGGAGGACAGCGCCATCTGCATGACCTCGGAGCAGAGTACCATGGACATGGACCGGGATGACGGCTCGGTTCTGGACGTCTACTTAGTGAGTACTGTCTCGCTATACTCGACATGGTGCCTCATTTGACACGTGCCGGAAGCATCGGGCTCCATTTCAGAATGACAGTGCCATTTTAGGGGCGTCTACAACGCCCAGTTCTATTGCTGCTCATTGGTTCAGGACCAAAGGGTTGGGCTGCATGGGCCAGCAGGGCTTCAGGAATTGGAAGAGCAGATCAGTCAGGTTTGTGTATTAAACTGCATATATGCTGTACTTACACTGAACTACGTCTTTGTTTTCAGTGAAAGGGGCTGCTCACAAACCGCCATTTCCTCCACCATCTTTTGTCACTGGCAATCACTACACTCCATTGGTCGGGGCTACTTTGACTCCACCCCCAGCGCTGCTAGATCGAGTCTGCCACCTGTTGCCAAAACACCAAGGAATGGGACGCTCACACCGGATAGGTTGAGGGTCTAAACAAAGACACCAATAGAATCATGTGATGGACAACCATTGGAATTACATAATTCATGATCAATATCATACCTAGCCGCTTCCTAGAGCATGTCAGACTTCTTTTTTTGTAAAAAATAAATATATATAACAGCCTGTTAATTAGAAAATAGAATATAGAAAATCAAATTGTCTTTGAATGTTTATTACTTTGTTGCTGACCAGAAGAAAGTGATTCAAGTTATAGCACTTGCTTCGTAGTAGCTGGTTGGATGATGGACGTTTACCGTGACAACAGCATCTTGGCCGCTGCAGTGGGGTGTTGACGCCACAGGGAAAGCACACAAGGTCAACATGTATGAGCCTGGGTGCATAGCATGCCTTGTGTGGAACAGATCCATTCAAAAGCACGTCACAGCCAACCTTTCAAGACTCAATGGCTGGTATGTTGAAGGTATCCAGCCAGTCAAAGCCTGGCTACCGGTCGAGGGCTGCTGTGGAACTATAAGGAGACTGAGGTGTTGCTCCTTCCTCTCTCCACGATGAAGTACAGAGCAGAATGATGACCAAACACACACTCCTGTCAAATGACTTTGGATGTGTTGATTACTGTATGTAATAACTGTTTCTCTGAAAACGGTCTGGCTTAGGTGGGTTGCCAAACCTAGACAGTTTTGAAGTAGTGATATATGCACATGTTTCCATTATGCACACTTATGTCATGGCTGACCTGGATAGATGCACAATAAAGGACTGAGGCCGATGACACTTCGCCCTGGAGACCACATCAAACTGGCTCAGAGAATTCTGAATATCATGATTATACCAGTCAGTTGAGAGCATCATTTATTTCATGAATCTCAAAAAATATACTCTTTGCTGAAGATAAATATTTTAATCACTGAATGTAAAGACAATATTTATATATATATATATAGAGAGAAGAGACTACTATGAATAAAAAAACTGCTGAAATAAAAATGACTGTCGCTTCACTGTAAGGCAGGTCCAGAGGGAAACATCCACACCTCCTGTGCTAATAACTACTGTAATGACAAAGTACAAAGTCAGCTCATTTCTGTAGTGTAACAATTTTAATTTACAGAACATTGCCCAATTGCATTACATTTAGTGCAAATGATAACACTTTAGACGTATAACTTAAATATACAACGCTTGTCCATTACTTAAAGACAATTAAAAATTGCTAAACGCATTCTTCAGATTGGATTCCTTGAACTAAGACCCCTTTAGGCTGAAAAGGATTCGGACCTCAGCCTTACCCATTTGTTCTTAGAAAAATCACAAGTTTAAACAAACTAAAAAAAAAAAGGATTTGAGGTAACAAAATCTTGTGACGTGAGGACAACCAATGTAGTGTAATTCCAACTACACCACTGGTCTGGTGATACTGTAGTTGAGTGATGCCTGCTTTCTGATACCAGTAAAACAAACATCCAAACAACCCCTCTATCCTATAAGCCAATGAAGGGCTCCATTTGACCATCCATGTTAATTGGACATAAAATGCATGGGGAACAAACAGTAGAGACAAACATCTGATACCAGTGTTTATGGGTCACATTCAACAATCTCAGCCATCCATACCGTAAATTCTTTGTCATCATAAAGATTACTTAGAAAAATAGAGATCAGTTTGGTATCTCTTCCAGTTCCAGTTTACCATTCCCATTAGTTTTTTCTTTCAAGCCATTAACAGTCAATTCACATTACATATACTGGTCAATTAATTGTCTCTGTACAATACAGTGCGTCTTTACAGCTATATTGATCTACAAATATAGAGATTTTAGCTTAAGGGACTGTGCAAAGCCCCCCCCCAGACCGCTGGACCGGTGGTCGCTAGAGGGACCAGAGGAAGACTAGCCGTTCCCACTGCGCCACTGTTGGCTTCTGTCATTTTCCTAGCAAAATTAGCAGCATGAAAAGAAGCTTTGATGATGACTGTTAAAGCTAAAAAAACAAGTATAGTCAAAAATAATGTAATAATTGGAAATGTAAAAAACAATTTACAAAAAGCTGAGTTGGTTCTGTCGATTCAAAAACCGTCAGAGATTTTTAAATGTATATACAAAGACTAGCTGGACGACGTTCATTTTTGTGGCTCAGATGGCTGGTGACTACAGATGGAACAAACCAGATGAAACGCATTTCATCTGGGACATTCTGGATGGAAGTATCATGGGTAATGTAGTTTGTGGGAGCCCCTTGGGAAATGTAGCCAAGTCTCTTCGGGACAAAAATGTGTTTTGCCTCCCAACACCTGAGAAAAGAAACATAAAACTCAAACATGGTGGACAATGACCAATTTCAATGCATCCCACTGTCAATTTGATAATCACAAGTATTGTGTTTTTGAAAATAACCATATTCAAATGTTCTCATGTTCTAAATAAGTTGGAAAGACACATCCCGGCCTCTGATGGTAACGTTGGATGTCCATGCAGTAATACTGATCGGTATAGTGCCGGTCAGTGGGCTTGTTTATAACAATACCACACCAAGCATTAGCGCCTCAGGCCCCCTGGACACTAGGTCCATCTCTTCCCATATAGTCACTGCATGTGCTACGCAACAACCCAGATAATCCTCTAATCTTTACAAGACATTGACTTCAACTTTAAACTGTTCACTGTGTAAAGGATCAGGCTCCTGAACACCAATTCTCATATTAAAGAGCTATCGAAGATGAGGCAAAAATTTGAATGAACTGCATGTTGATGTGGAAGTAAATGGCTAACACTATAACACCATCCTTTAGTGTTTATACACTTACACTTTCCCTACCTTAGACACTCCTCTTTCAGACAAACATCCTCTCCCATACCAAACCCACACACAGATGTGGTAGATTAGGACCAAATTGATTATATATACTGTATATGCCCTGCCTTTAATACAAATACATGGTAGATTAGGACCCCATTGATTATATACACTGTATATGCCCTGCCTTTAATACAAATACATGGTAGATTAGGACCCTATTGATTATATATACTGTATATGCCCTGCCTTTAATACAAATACATGGTAGATTAGGACCCCATTGATTATATATACTGTATATGCCCTGCCTTTAATACAAACGTGTTTCTGTGTGCTGAGTAGCCCATCGATCAAGCATCAGAATGTATACCTACCTTATTATTTTTGACTGATGGTTTGTATAAATAAATGTAACCTGTAATTATGTGTAGGTGCATAACCTCAGGCTTTCAGTTCAGCTGTAACGCTTTTCCTTTAGGGCACTTTAGGGATGTATAACGCTGGCCTGTGCTTCCATTAGACTAATTGAAAACATGTACACTCCTTTAATCTTGCACAAGCAAATAAGCCTGGTTAGGAGATGAGATTAGGAGATGAGTAGCTGATCAGATTATATATACCAAGCGACATGATGCCAGATACCACATTCTCAAGTACAGGAGGTGTTTGGTAGGTTCATACGCTTGCTAATTAGAAAAGCAGTCTGAGAATTTTAAAATTTACCATTTTGGCCTGAATGTGTAATATATGTGGACTCTACAGTACAACCCCTATCATGAGTCAGTCAAGACATTTGACTGACTCAAATTTAAAAGGCTAGTTTTGTTGACACTGGGAAGACATCGACACACACATAAAATAGCTTTTTTGGGGGGAATTTCTTTCGCTCCGCAACACCACTTTTTTAACTATAAAAAATATAACACAGACTAAATCTGAAATGAAATAAGTATTACCTCTGAGGTTTAAAAGAGGATGGGTTTTCCGCTGGTCTTCTCCTGGACATAGCTTGTAAAGCGTTTGAGGAACTTGGGATACTCTCTTTTGGCCACAGCTCTGAGAACCGAGGCCGGGGCCCAGCCCCCAGGGTTCACTGGGGGAACACACACACAACACAATAGCCAACATGGTGGGACGCAATCACATTTACAAAACCAGAACTTCACATTTAACTCAACGTCTGCCATAAAACAAAGCAGCCAAGTTTGTGTCCATTTAAACAAGGTCAATAAAGCAACATATGAAACAAAGTATAGATACTTGGCTTAAATGACAACCTTGTGGGTTTATCTAGAAGCCAAGGAGCTAGTTAACTTACCATTGGCCACGTAGGTGATCTTACAGAGGACATTGTCCCTGCTGATGTCTTTGTCCCCCTCAGGTGGGCTCACCAGGGTCTGGCAGATCATAGCCACGTTGATTTTGGCACGGACACAACGGTTGGTGGGCTACAGGAACAAAAGGAGACGACGGTGTCAGAGAAGCGTTAGACACAATAGCAGTTTTCATTGAACCCCTGATGTCCATTGAGGAATATATCTTAGTTATAGATATATAGCCTGGTTAAACCTCAGGAAACAGCAGGGCGACAGGATGCATGTCGATGTCAACTTTCATAATCAAAGCCTTCCTGCGTATTGGGACAGGGAAGCAATTCCTTTGTGTTGCCTCTCATTCTTTGTGTTACATTGGACATTTAAGTCTGTCATTTCCCAGAATCATTCTTGCTCTACTAATGTTAAAACTAAAAGAACCTTACTGGAAAAGGTAGAATGGTGTGATCATTTGCTACAGGTACAAGGATGACTCCATAGCCTGCATTGTTGCCGTGGCAAGACTGGTGCATCATAAAGAAAGAGATACTGACACAATCCAACTAGCTGTTTAATCTTACATGGCTGTGGGACAAAACAAATCCAACACTGAAGCACAGGACCAAAGCCCGGCAGAGAACATAACACCCTCTGACCTCTCATGCAGGCAACATTTTCAACCTGTATTTGTGTGTCTGAGAACTACATGCAGCTATGACAATATTCCTTCATGGTGTCTGTGAAACTAACCTGGGCTTTCTCATGATCCACAGAAAAGTTGCAGACCAGCCATGTGTCTGGGTCATTCTCATTGGTCGCCAGGATTTTCCTGATAGCTGATAGGTAGAGGACGTCCCTCTGAGAGGCGGGCCATACTCTCTGAAACACAACCATTGGCTGTCTGTCAAATAGTTTGTGGCCCAAGACACCCCCGTCTATATGAGAGGCTAACAGGCTAAGATGAGCCAGAGGACCTCGCAATGTTTTACCTTGTGTGTCTGGTAGACAATGACAGCACTGTCGGAGAGGGCTTCCACCACGTTAAAGTTCTCAATGGTGGCTGGAAGTAAAACACAAGTGAGGAAAGCAAATAATGAACAAAAGCTCAATTTCTCAATATTATGTTTAGGAAGACAGCAAGCAATGAGGAGAGAGACACTCACTTTCCCAGTCATTGCGAACGTCCGTGTCCCAGAAGTACTGGCACAACTCGTGTCCAGTCACACCCTTCACTGCATGTGTGGCTTTCAGTGGGTCTAGAACAATGCCATTCTCTTCCACCTCTCTCCGGTATACCTGAGAAAGCAGAACATAATGGACTCATACACACATACAGCACCCATACGCACTTACAGTAGCAATATTGGACGTATTTTGCACCAAAACACATTTACAGTTTTGCTTAACTTGTCGCACTTTGACATTACAGGAGATACATTCCATTCAGTCAGTCAGTTCCACACCCTTTACAGTGGGTTGCATAAGAATCCTCCCTTGGACTTTTGCCTTTGACAGTTTTTAACTGGGCAGGAAGCGTTTAGTTAGTCACAAAACACTATAAGCTAACTACGATGAACCAGACACATGGAGAAACGCACCCTTATGCTAACGGACCCACAGAGCCCACAATAAATGGAGGAGGAACCAAGCTCAACCCCCGTAAAATAGTGTCTCACCTTCATCTCACCCTCCTCCACCACCAGCTGCCAGTTGGCATCTCCACCCATGTCCTGCAGGGAGTAGGTCATGTGATTCTGCACCATCTCCTCCACCTAAAAGACAAGACGCAGGCATGTGTCAGACATGACAGGTTTTTTAGGAGGCCTTCGGCCACTGAAGCGAGGCAGTCTGAACGACATGCGGTTAAAAGAAAAAACCCAGACAGTACCCGAGAGAGGAGACACTAAGACGAGACACAACGGCAGTGTACTTAGTATATTAGTTGGGATGATTAGAAATAGGATGAAAATAGTATTTAATTAAACCTGTTTAGGGTATTAAAGTACAACATAAGTGGATTCAGAATCCTGCTGGTTTGGCCTGGGTGGATATACACTGGGTGTGGTGATCACATTGCTGGGACCATGCCTGGTCATGCAGAGAAACAGGGAGGGAGGGAGGGAGGGAGCTCAACAGGAATCCATTCATGCTTTGCATCCACAGCTGGGATCAGCACTGACCAAACAGAGGTTAGGGTTGTAATGACAGCTGCCGTACTGGTACTGAGAACACTGGAAAACAGGCTCTCCTGTAGTTACGTGCATGGTGTTATACCATACTATGTGGCTCACTTTGAAAGAGAAACGTACAGCAGCGAATGATGACGTCTTTTAAAGCATGCCCCTTGCCCACCACAACCTGTCGGAATTTCAATTCTGTATGTATTCATAAATCATTACCAGTGGCTTTAAAACGTGGACAGAAAGGTAGTAACTGACGGATTCTCCACACCGTGGAAAGGAATGGAAAAGGAATGAAAACATCTGAATTTGTGGAAACCGGGACACGGTTAACAGAGGTCTTGGAGGCCAGTTGGCCAGAAAGAGATGGAAGGAGACGACGAGTTGAAGGACAGGTCAGTCAGTGCTGAAACTGAGCAGCTGGGTTCTTAGTTCTTTCCATGCAGGCAGTCACAGCCAGCAGACTGCAGTATAACGTACATTCCCATCAGGCAGGGGCCACTCTACTGGTGGTCAACACATACGGTACCTGCACGCTGAATCTGTGAACATCATCTGAGGCACTGACTAGTTGAACAGAGGAAAGGGAAGAAGAGTAGCTATGGGGCTACACAACAGATACAGAAAGGGTGGAGCGGTACACAGAGGGTGGAGCGGTACCCAGAGGGTAGAGCGGTACAGAGAGGGTAGAGCGGTACAGAGAGGGTAGAGCGGTATAGAGAGGGTAGAGCGGTACAGAGAGGGTAGAGCGGTACAGAGAGGGTAGAGCGGTACAGAGAGGGTAGAGGGGTACAGAGAGGGTAGAGCGGTACAGAGAGGGTAGAGTGGTACAGAGAGGGTAGAGCGGTACAGAGAGGGTAGAGTGGTACACAAAGGGGAGAGCGGTACACAAAGTGACAGAGAGGGTGGAGTGGTACAGAGAGTGACAGACAGGGTGGAGTGGTACAGTGAGTTACAGAGAGTGACAGAGAGGGTGGAGTGGAACAGAGAGTGACAGACAAAGATGAAGGGGAGAAAAAAACCAGGGATGACACCTCACATGAAACATAGAGATGATTCCCTTCACTATATCTGGGGTCATACCAACAGCCCCTATAAAACTACCCAGACACATTTCATCATCAAGCCTACATCTGTGGATGACATATTCATTCAGTTGAACTATGTGTTTGTGTGTGTGTGTGTGTGTGTGTACCTGTTTGGCAAAGCGGTGTGTTCCTATGGTGGAGTATGCATCTCCTAGGGGGGCAGTGTTCAGTCTGGGTGTCCTCACCTTCTCCGACTGACACTACAGAGAAACACAAACACACCAGTTACTGTGTGCACACTGGGCCGGGCTGTCCAACCTTGGTTCAACAGACCTGCTCCAGTAATTACTGTCTAAAACCGAGCTGTCCAACCTTGGTTCTACAGACCTGCTCCAGTAATTACTGTCTAAAACCGAGCTGTCCAACCTTGGTTCTACAGACCTGCTCCAGTAATTACTGTCTAAAACCGAGCTGTCCAACCTTGGTTCTACAGACCTGCTCCAGTAATTACTGTCTAAAACCGAGC
>JACXGK010014733.1:0-11236 GCA_016801125.1 Novumbra hubbsi
TCAGAATTTAAACTATTTACACATTATAAGGGATCTACTGCACATATGTACTGTATGTTTTAACTTTTGCCCTTTTCTGGCCTGCAAATCAATTATGATTAGCAAACTATAAAAACAAATATGGGCCCTCCATTTTATTTCAAAGTTTGCCCTCCCCTGGCATAGACACTACTGACAATCATACACACACACACACACATACACAGCATAGACACTACTGACAATCACACACACAGCGTAGACACTACCAATAATCAAACACACACAAACAACATGTTTAGTTGTGTTGTCATACTCCAGCATTCGAGCTGTTTGTGTCGTTGTGTTTAATAGAACAAATAAAAGCACCGTCAGATAACTATACAACGAGTTCTCAAATAAATGTGTGTCAGGTGAAACAATTATTGTGCCAATTTCAGACTAATCTAAATGTTCCTCAAAAACAAAAAATATTCTCAGTAAATAGTTACCGGGTATTTAGCAGAATTTCCATAAACTTTTGTGACTTTTAATGAAAAATCAGATGACATCAAATAAACACAAAAACACAAACATAGAGAAAGACCACACTAAAGACAACACTAAATATGTTCACATGTTCAATATGTGCAGGATTATAGTCAATAAACACATACTGTTGAAAAGGGTACAACAGTCTACTGCCATCTAGTGGGGGACTCTAATACAACACTAAATATGTTCACATGTTTAATATGTGCAGGATTATATTCAATAAACACATACTGTTGAAAAGGGTACAACAGTCTACTGCCATCTAGTGGGAGATTCTAATGCAACACTAAATATGTTCACATGTTCAATATGTGCAGGATTATAGTCAATAAACACATACTGTTGAAAAGGGTACAACAGTTTACTGCCATCTAGTGGGGGATTCTAATACAACACTAAATATGTTCACATGTTCAATATGTGCAGGATTATAGTCAATAAACACATACTGTTGAAAAGGGTACAAAAGTCTACTGCCATCTAGTGGGAGATTCTAATACAACACTAAATATGTTCACATGTTCAATATGTGCAGGATTATAGTCAATAAACACATACTGTTGAAAAGGGTACAACAGTTTACTGCCATTTAGTGGGGGATTCTAATACAACACTAAATATGTTCACATGTTCAATATGTGCAGGATTATAGTCAATAAACACATACTGTATGAAAAGGGTACAACTGTTTAGTGTCATCTAGTGGGGGACTCTAATACAACACTAAATATGTTCACATGTTCAATATGCGCAAGATTATAGTCAATAAACACATACTGTTGAAAAGGGTACAACAGTTTACTGCCATCTAGTGGGGGATTCTAATACAACACTAAATATGTTCACATGTTCAAAATGTGCAGGATTATGGTCAATAAACACATACTGTTGAAAAGGGTACAACGGTTTACTGCCATCTAGTGGGGGATTCTAATACAACACTAAATATGTTCACATGTTCAATATGTGCAGGATTATAGTCAATAAACACATACTGTTGAAAAGGGTACAACCGTTTACTGCCATCTAGTTGGGATTTCTAATACAACACTATATTTTTAGGGTAAGGTGAAGAAACTCAGTTGAAACTGAAAGTATTTCTTTTGTTTTTTGGGCTCCCAATGGAAAACACTAAACTTGAGAAATAAAACTAATAACAACTGTACTTCTCAGGAAGAAAACATTTTCTTTTTTCTCAAAAAGATATATATATATATACTTTTTAAAGGGTGCCTTAATTTGTGGGTGCCTCTATTTGCTTTTAAATTCCCTACATGTTCCATATGTGTTTATTTTTTTAAATAAATTATGCATTTTGATTGCTACTGTCAATTGCAAATTGACAGTAGTGACGTTATCCCCTCATGATCCCCGTCCAAATAATTAGTCATGCATCAAAATCCACATGTCCTCAACGTAACGCAACACTCAACTCCAATGAATGTACTAGTGACAGTCTCTACCTTTGAGAAGGATTATGGTCCTATTAAACATTTCAGGATAGTTGTCATTCCTAAACCTGCCTTGTGAGGAATGAACATAAATTAGAGATCACAATACCAGTCAATTTAGGACAACTATTGAAGAAATTATGCTTGATTCTAATCAAGAGTCCTGTTGTCTGTTTCTGTAGTTTTCTTTGTCTTGCATCAGTGATGTCAAGTTCCTATATCAGTTATTACAGTCTCTTTGGTTTGGGCCTGACCAAGTATCAGTTCTCAACAAATGTCAGTGAAGGTGTGTATCTGAAAATGAGAAGTGTCCATGTATACACAGTAGAAATGTTTCCTACTGTGTTTTGGATCAAGTGATCTTTCCATTGATCCAATCCAGGTGGTTCTCTGTCCTGTAGTGTGTGTAGCACACAGGAGAACATCTGTTGGATGACTATAAGCCTAAAAACAGAAACTGTTTGTCATCTTAGCTTCTCTCATCTCACTGTCCATAGTTCATCAGTAATATGAGTGGAGATCCAAGTGATTGACCCTGGCATCGTTCAGCCATGTGATTGGTCAGGAGTTGTGTAGTTTGAGGGGACAGTGTCGTGGGAGAGAGAGTGACTATTTGAGTGATGTATGGACAGAGGACATGAAGCCTTGATGAGAGTCACAGGAAGGAGATCCAGGGTGCAGGTAGTCGGTTTTGATGATACAATTATTTGGGAGATGTAAGCTGAGTCAACCGGGTAAAAGTACACAGGTAGGTTTGTAGAACAGGAGGTGGAGAGGGGAGGTAGTTAAGTGTGGAAGAAGGGTCTGACGGAGGAGGATTAGCCAAAGAGGAATTCATGTCTGTGATCTTGTCTGTGAAATGACCACATTCCTATAGATCTAGGAGACTGATACAGTGACAGCAAGAACAGATGGATGCAGGGGTCATAAACAAAGGCTAGATCCTCTTGGTCTGTCCACAGTGTCTTTCTGAATTCAACACTAACTTAGACTTATACAGTGTATGATCAATGAATACATTCAGATCAGTAAACCTACTCTTACTTTAGTAGTAAACAGAAGGTTTACTACGTTTCTGTTGTTGGATGATCAACTGTCACAATCTAATGGTTTTGGTGGTCTGTGTTTAGTAAACAATTTACAGCATCTATCTGGACACACACACGTTATATTTTCAACACACTTTCAAATAATTGGTTTTAAAACACCTTTATTTATTCAGTCATATCTGGGACATTGTAATTTATTTACAAAAGCAGGAATTTTTTATCAACAATTAAATGCATAAACATTCTACAGACATCAATGTTTACAAACACCAATGATAAACAAGAAGGAGAAAGAAAGAGGAAGAGAAGATGGAAGAGAGGAGCAGAGGGGGAGAGGAAGAAAAGAGGAAAGAGGGAGAGCAGGAGAGGAAAAGGAAGTGGAAAAAAGGAGTGGACAGGAAGAGAGGAAAGAAAGAAAGGAGCAGAAGGAGAGACAAAGATAGAAGAGCAGAGGGAAGAAGAAAGGAGGAGAGAAGAAGATGAGAAAAAATGAGACAGACAAGGAGAGGAGAGTTGAGGAAAGGAGGAAAGGGGTTAGGGGTCTCACTACTGATGACAAATACTGATGAAATATTAATAAATGATTCTCCAAAAGAATGATTCTTCATTAAGTTAGCTCCCCTGGTATTGTCCATGTACAATGAATCACTGGATCGTGGCTTGTTGCCACCGACTCTTACGCCAGCGTCACTGGTGCTTCTTCATAACAAGGGTTCAGATCCGTCATCAACAGGAACCACACACACCGTCATCAACAGGAACCACACACACCGTCATCAACAGGAAGCACACACACCGTCATCAACAGGAACCACACACACCGTCATCAACAGGAACCACACACACCGTCATCAACAGGAACCACACACACCGTCATCAACAGGAACCGCACACACCGTCATCAACAGGAACCACACACACCGTCATCAACAGGAACCACACACACCGTCATCAACAGGAAGGTAGCAATAGGGGGAGACAACAACAACATGTCACATGTAACCATAACAGAGGAGGAAAAAGGTCTGATGGACTGTTGTACGGCCTTAACCGTTTGTGTTGCAGTTATATGTTCACAGATGGGATCACAAAGCCTTTTCTGGTGACAGGTCACACCAACAACTGGACAGAGTGTGGGTACAACAACACGGTCTAGAAGGACACTGGACAGGTCTGTTGTCAATCATCCTGAGCACTCACATGGCAAAACGATGCCCCGGTCAGATCACTTGGATCCACACACATATTTACAGATGGACCATGGACAACACCCTTAAGAGGCATAGACAACCCCCTAAAGGACCACATCCTGTGCATTGTCCTTTTTTCTAACTATAACTTGTGTCAAACGTAAACCATTTACCCTGTTCATATTCCCACACATGTAACAAATAATCATTACATGTTGATAAAACTAGCAACTTAAAAGTACAAGCCCTAATTGACTGAAATGGTTGAAACACTTCTGCTAACACTTGAAGGTCGTGGGTTTTCAAATCCTCCTATGTCATTATCTTGATATTTTGGTTTCTCAAGAGGTCATATTTTATAGTAGAATGGTTTCCTTTATATTGTGAATCCTGAATACCCTTAGCTACAAGAAACATTTATAGAAAACATATTTTGTGAGACACTAACAATTTTATGATGAGAATAGTCATAATCAATATAAAAACACTAGGTCACATGTTTTTGTTTTTATTGAAGAAAAATGCAAACTGTACTGATTTACACTACATTTGGATACATCCATGTATATTGTCTATATAAAATATACTGAAAAGAAATCACATAATATATGTATATTTTACTGTAGTATATGTTTACGTTTCTTTATCAGAGGCACAAAATAATCACTCAAATTGCCCAAATGTTGTCCGTGTATTTATTCTGTGATAAACTACTTCCAAGATCCACCACTAGATGGCAATCCTCCCTCATTTTTGGGAAGAAAACATTTTTTTTTTTCACAAAATATATATATATTCTTTATAGGGTGCATTTATTTGTAGGTGCCTCTATTTGCTTTTAAATTCCCTACATGTTCCATATTTGTTTTTTTTGCGTAAATTATGCATAATGATTGCGATCTGGAAGGCTTCTGGTTGACTGACTTACGCAAGGCGTCGTTCTTCACGTCAGAATGTCCTCATTCTGCTAGAACAATGCAGCGGCTAACCCTAACTTGTACCATTTCAGAGTAGTGGATAGAAATGTCACGGTAGTGATGTTATCCCTTCAAGGTCCCCCGTCCATATAATGAGTCATGCATCAAAATCGACCTGAATGTCCTGAAGGTAACACAACACTTTTGGTGTTATTGAAGAACATAAGTAAAATGTATTGGATGGACTGACTTACACAACATTTGAATACCTCCATAAATAATACATGAATAAAATAACAAAAATACTGAAAAATATAAAATGTATGTTCCCTGTATCTTCTTTCATAAAGCAATTCCAAATTCCACCGCTAGATGGCAACCCTCCCTCAGTTTTTGGAAAGAAAGGGTTTGCTTTTTGTTTTTCCAAACATATATATTTTTTGGGGTACACATTTTTATGGGGTGCCTTCATTGGGGGGTGTCTTTATTTGCTTTTGAATTCCCTACATGTTCCATACTTGGAAGCAGGCGAGATGGGAACAGGGATATGTTGTTTTAGGAAAATAGTCATTATTGGGGCTTTTGCACATCCCAATTTGGAAGTTGTCTGATTGACCGAAATACACGAAGGAGGCGTCATTCTTTGCGAAAGAATGTCCTATTTCTGCAAGAAAAATTAAGCAGTTAACTTTTACCATTTGGGAGGAGTGGATAGAAATGTCACGGTAGTGATGCTATCCCTTCAAGGTCCCCCCTGTCATGCATCAAGATCATACTAATGACTCAACATGTCCTGAACAAAGCACAACACTCAACTCCAATGAATGTACTAGTGACAGTCTCTACATTTGAAAAGCACTATGCTCGTATGGAACATATCAGAATAGCTGTCGTAATTATGAATATTAAGCACCTTCACAAACAAACAAGTATCAATGACCAATGTTGGGGTAGTTATCATATGTAGTCCTCTACCTGCCTTGTGAGGAATGAACATAAATTAGAGATCAAACAAACCAGTAAATTTAGGAAAACTATTGATTGTTAGGAATGATACTTGATTCTAATCAAGAGTCCTGTTGTCTGTTTCTGTAGTCTTCTTTGTCTTGCAACAGTGATGTCAAGTTCCTATATCAGTTATTACAGTATATCTGTACACACACACACACACACTTTAGTGATGTCAAGTTCCTATATCAGTTATTACAGTCTCTTTGGTTTGGGCCTGACCAAGTATCAGGTCTCAACAAATGTCAGTGAAGGTGTTTATCTGAAAATTAGAAGTTTCCATTTATACACAGTAGCGATGTTTCCTAGTGTGTTTGGGATCAAGTGACCTTTCCAGTGATCCAATCCAGGTGGTTCTCTGTCCTGTAGTGTGTGTAGCACACAGGAGAACATCTGTTGGATGACTATGAGCCTAAACATGGAAACTGTTTGTCATCTTTGCTTCTCTCATCTCACTGTCCATAGTTCATCAGTAATATTAGAGGAGATCCAAGTGATCTGATCCTGGCATCATTCTGCATTGTGATTGGTCAGGACAGTGCCGTGGTAGAGAGAATGACTATTTGTGTGATGTATGGACAGAGGACAGGAAGTATTGATGAGAGTCACAGGAAAGGGATCCAGGGTGCAGGTAGTTGGTTTTGATGATACAGTTATTTGGGAGATATAAGCTGAGTCAACCGGGTAAAATTACACAGGTAGGTTTGTAGAACAGGAGGTGAAGAGGGGAGGTAGTTAAGTGTGGAAGAATGGTCTGAAAGAGGAGGATTAGCCAAAGAGGAATTCATGTCTGTGATCTTGTCTGTAAAATGACCACACTCCCATAGATCTAAGAGACTGATACAGTGACAGCAAGAACAGATGGATGCAGGGGTCATAAACAAAGGCTAGATCCTCTTGGTCTGTCCTAAGTGTCTTCCTGAATTCAACAGCAGAGGGGGAGAGAGGAATAGAGGAGGGGGAGAGCAGGAGAGAAAGAAAGAGCAAAAGGAATGAAGGAGAGGAAAAAAGGAGAGTGGAGAGGTGGACATTGGGAGGGGATACAGGAGGTGGAGAGGAATAGCGGAGAAGCAGGAGAAGGACAGGGGTGTTGAAGAGAAAAGCAGAAGGGGACACAAGGAGGAGATGGAGAGAGGAGTTGAGTAGAGGGGGAGAGTAAGTGATGAGAAAAGGGAAAGGGGGAGAGCAGGAGAGGAATAAAATATAGTTCCTCACTACTAGAGAGTTATTATCAGTGTTTTACTACGGTGTCCTACTGAACATGACCATGATTAGAGTGAAACATCATGTTGTGTTTGATACAGGGACCATCTGACACAGAGACACTGAGGAGTCATAAACCCAAAACCCTGGATAGAGGGGCTCAGTGAATGTGGTGTTGAATGTGTACAGGTGGGTCAGTGTGTCAGAGGAGACACTGTAGAAGGACAGAGTGCCGGCTGGCCAGTCCAGATACACTCCTACTCTGTGGGAGTCTGAGGAGGTGACAGGTATGTCAGATGTCTTATTATTGTGCCAGACATAATAACTGTTATCATTACAGTACAGACACCAGGACTTGTCATTGTATCCAAGACAACAGTCATCACCCCTTCCTCTCCTGTTGATTCCTTTATATGTCACTCCTATCCCAGCCCATTCCCCACTCCTTTCTACCTCCCAGTAACAACGTCCAGACAGACCCTCTCTACACAACACCTGTGGACAGTCCTTAAATCTCTCTGGGTGATCAGGATACAGCTGCTCCTCTTCCCTCCTTGTCACCTTTCTGTTCTCCTCAGACAGAGAGAGGAGTCTGTTTACTGTGTTTGGGTCCAGTGTGAGATCACAGACATCTGATGGATGAGACCAAGACACAATATTACACATCATCATCATCATCATCATCATCCATATTATACACACACATGCAGAATGAAACAAATATGCCCAAATTTACACACACAAACCAATATGCACAAACCCACACACACAGTCAATTATCCATCTGAACACACACTTACATGTGAACACACACTTACATCTGAACACACACTTACATGTGAACACACACTTACATGTGAACACACACCAGCTGTATATGTGTTCTGTATAATAAATCACTTACATTTCTTTGGTCCTGATTTCAACCTCCACTCTCCACCATGATCCATACTGTGTAAGAAACAGAGGAACAGACTGTAATTCAGTGATACACAACCTGTCTTACACACACACACACACACACACACACACTACATACCTGCAACACACACATCTTACACACAAACAAATACCCAAATAAAGCCTTTTAGATCTAACTGATTAAAAAGTATGTACACACACACCATAAAACTAAACACAACCCATCCACTTTTAACCCCATGACACACACAATACACAACCCCTCCTCCCATCACACACACACCATACACAACCCCTCCTCCATCACACAGCATATACAACCCCTCCTCTCATCACACACTATACACAACCCCTCCTCTCATCACACACCATACACAACCCCTCCTCCCATCACACACACCATACACAACCCCGCCTCCATCACACACCATACACAACCCCTCCTCCCATCACACACCATACACAACCCCTCCTCCCATCACACACACCACACACAACCCCTCCTCCCATCACACACACCATACACAACCCCTCCTCCCATTTAAAATATTTCCTTTCATTTATACCACATTACTACCAATAGAGAAAATATCTACAGTACATACTTGAGTATCTTAAGTCTCCCGAGTCCATCCTCTAGTCCAGCAGAGAGCAGTCTGACTCCCAAGAATCCTGGGTGATTGTAGCTCAGATCCAGTTCTTTCAGATGTGAGGGGTTTGCCTTCAGAGCTGAGTCCAGAGAAGTACAGCCTTTCTCAGTGACCAGACAACCTGACAGCCTGCAGAGAGTTGATCATGATTTCAAAACAACTCACAGAAATATGAAATACTATATCCTCTCTAATTAAAAACAGTTCACAATAGTGACATCTCCTGTTACAAAATAAATAATGTTATGATTTCAGTCAGAATGGTTAACCAGGTAACCATTTATTTTTAAACTGGTCATTCGTAGTAACCAATTCTACCTGCCTGGTCAACCTGTTGTAAAATGTACATAAAACTAACCTGGCAGTTTAATTGTCAAGACAAAATGTGTTGAGTGAAAGCAACAAGACATCAAAAAGAACAATGCAACAAGGTAAAGGGCGTGTAATCTAACAAAGATTCAGACATCATTGATCTTACTACTTGGAATAGTCATAACAACTGCAAAATTGCTAGTGAGACTGAAGACAATGTTTGTTTTTCTTACATACATGACTGACATTGATGCAATACGTTTCAATATAGGTGAAGATAGCTGACATTTTGTATAAGTGAACAGACAAGAGAAACATGGAAACCCCTTTACCAGGGATGGGGGCTTGGACCTGTTAACAGCTCAGATTGGTGGAGGTGAGAACAATGCAGACATTTGTTCCCTTTTGCTGTGTTGTAGTCATGTTTATTGTTCTGTTGTTTATTATCACTCACCTCAGAGTCTCCAGTCTACATTGTGGATCCTTCAGCCAAGCAGAGAGCTTCTCCACTCCTGTATCCTTCAGATCATTGTTACTCAGATCCAGTTCTTTCAGATGTGAGGGGTTTGACTTCAGAGCTGAGACCAGAGAAGTACAGCCTTTCTCAGTGATTCTACAACCTGACAGTCTGGAGAGAGATTATTATCCTGTTTAGAATAACATTATAAAAGCTTCAACAGAATACATCACAGCAATGTCAACTTTACATTGGTGTATACTTTCAAAAAATAGCAAACATCATTGTCATAGCAACTCTACTTTAGGGAACACTTTTAAAACTGATATTGTCATATGACACCAGAATGTAATTTCCTGTATAGGAAATCATCAATGTTGTCAGTCTGTAAATATACTGTAGATGTAAGAGGATGGTTTGCATTGATGTTTATTAGTGTGTGTGAATGTGTGTGTGTGTGTGTGTGTGTGTGTGAATGTGTGTTTGTGTGTGTCGGGAGGGTTTGCATGAGTGTACTTACAGAGCGGTTCTACAGGTCTTGATCACTGGCAGCAACCCCAGAAGACCTTCCTCTGATGAGGAATATTTCTTCAGATCAAACACATCAATCTCCTCTTCAGAAGTCAGTAACACAAAGACCAGAGCTGACCACTGTGCAGGTGACAGTTCTTCTCTGGAGAGACGTCCTGAACTCAGGTATCTTTGGATTTCCTCCACTAGAGAATGGTCATTCAGTTCATTCAGACAGTGGAACAGGTTGATGCACCTCTCTGAAGAGGGATTCTGCCTGATCTTCTCCTTAATGTACTTGACTGTTTCTTCATGGCTCTGTGAGCTGCTTCTGGTCTTTGTCAGGAGACCTCGTAAATGCTTCTGATTTGACTCCAATGAGAGGCCCATAAGGAAGCGGAGGAAAAGATCCAGGTGTCCAGTCTTACTCTGGAAGGCTTTTTCCACAGAAGTCATGTAGAAGGTGACTTCAGGCTTTATACTGAACTGCATTGAAACGTTCCTTTCAATTAGTTGTTGTTCATTCATTAGATTCTCATTGTTGTTGATGAATGACAAAAAAACATACACAGCAGCTAGAAACTCCTGAATACTCAGATGGACAAAGCAGAACACCTTGTCCTGGTTCAGCCCACATTCTTCTTTAAAGATCTGTGTGCAGACTCCTGAGTACACTGATGCTGCGTTGATATCAATGCCACACTCTTTCAGGTCTTCTTCATAGAAGATCAGATGTCCTTTCTGTAGCTGTTGGAAAGCCAGTTTTCCAAGTGACAAAATGCTCTTTTTATTCCAGTGTGAATCTCTCTCTTGTTTCCCATCATACTTTACATTACTGTGTTTGGATTGAAACACGAGGAAGTGTGAGTACATGTCTGTTAGGGTCTTGGGCAGCTCTACTTTATCATCTGTAGTCAACATGTGTTCAAGGATTGTAGCAACGATCCAACAGAAGACTGGTATGTGACACATGATGTGGAGGCTCCTTGATGTCTTTATGTGGGAGATGATTCTGCTGGCCAGGTCTTCATCACTGAATCTCTTCCTGAAATACT
>JACXGK010014734.1:0-11235 GCA_016801125.1 Novumbra hubbsi
TCAAATTCGATACAATGACTGAGGGGGGAATAGGCTACATTAATGTGTCCGATGTGAACGGACTTCAGATCTTCCTAGCTGTATTTTGGGGAACGATCTCCAGATATATCTGTAATAAAAGGCGTTTACTTTGGAAATAGCTGACCGTGTGGACATTCTCTGATTCAGGACTCGGGGGAAGTAGTTTGAATTCTACACTACCAGTGTTCATGGCAGTTCTAACAGCCTTGTTAGTTTCTCATTTCTCATTAGCATATAAAATCAATTAATAAATTCTCTTAACAAAAATGATTCCCACAGTGAATCTACTGATTCTCCTTAACAGTTTAAACCCTGAGTCTGGTAACTATGGTCGTTACTTCTCTCGGTGTACAGTCTGGTCCATAAGTATTTGGACAGTGACACGATTTTCATAATTTTGGCACTGCACTTTTAAAAAGTTGTCTCGCAAGTACAGTCATTACTTCTCTCGATGTATATTAGTTATTCCACTTATTAACTCAATAATAATAATGAATATTACTCTGTGAGCCAAACCCCAACTGAAATCTTTTGGAGAGTGCCCTGGACATGTCGAAATGTACTTCATGCTATTCTGAACATCTGGGTCAGGGAGATTAGCTTTAAAAGACCATGAAAGGGCTGAATATTAACAGGCTAACAGCATACTACAAAATTATAATTCTTGTTGTGTCTAAATAATTGCTAGGTTGTAATTGGGGAATCTCTGAATCATTTCTAATTTTTAACCAACTACTATTGAATTTCATAGACCTACAGTAACATGAAAATGTGTGTCCCTTTCCTCTATTATAGTCACTTTGAACTGTTTAAAATATTAATGCAAAACATCATATAAGATGAAGAAAAACGGAGTAAACACAAAATTATGTGTTTAAATTATAATTTAATTTATTTAATGAAAAATTTATTAAAAACCCTCTGTCTTGTGTGAATAAGTGATTTATGTTTACATTCGTGAGTACTTTTACTTTTATAAACACTACCATTTCTGTTTAACTTACTGATTTGTTGCTTACTCTTTAACCTTCCAAACTTTGTGGTCCAAATGGGTTTAAGTACCCTTGGAGTAAAACAATCATTATATACAACCCAGAGTTGTTTTTTATGTAATATTTATAAGATATATGTAGGTTTTTGTGTCCCTCATACTAACAGATGGATCACTGTTTTAAACAATGCCTTCCAATCTGGGTTAAACAGGTAAATAATCTGATAAATCTGTATATTAAAAAAAAAAACACCAGAAGAAAATAGAGAATTATGCTTCAGTCCCTGGTAAGGTGTGGAGAAATACTCCAGCCAAGTTAAAGTTAATAAACGTATGCTTCAACTTCAGTTGCTGTCAGTTAAGTTGTCACTAGTATTGGTGTTACAACAACAACTAACAGTACCGTGCAGGGGATTTATTTCACCACATAAAACAACACGGTGGGGAAAGGGGCTGGGCGGTACCAAAGCAAAGAAAGCAAAAGTTAGAAAAAAACCCTAACCAAAACGTACCTAACAAAATAATAACTTCCCTGGCTACTCTAAGAAATACAAGGGGTGGTCCGCCCAGGTCTTACCTAGTGTGAATAGACAATTAACACCTACGGGAAATGTATGCCCGCGGGCCTCTTGCCTACACACTCCCAGGGTACGGTCCCCTTCCCCCTTGGGAACAAACAAACAGAGGGTTATAAGTAAAACAAAAATACACCAGGGTCCAAACTACAGAGACTAACAAACAACTTAAACAGAACAGGTACCACAAATAAACCACCAAACCAAACCCCCAACTAACAAACTAACTAACAACCTAACTTATCCAATCAACACCCAACAAACAAACTAGTACAATCAGAGGTCTGGACAAAGATCTACAAAATGAGCTCGACAGACAGACAGGGGGATGGTGAATGGAGGTGTTCTTATACTGCTGATGGAAGGACGTGATTGGTTGATGGGACAGGAACCAACTGAACAGATTAACGGGAGGGAGATGAACTTGATTGATGGCACCTGTGCAGACAAAGGGGAACAAACAGCAACACATACAAACACACAGCCACACAGACACTGGGAAACGTAACGAAAACTTACTGGGGACGTAACACCAACCTTCCCCCAAAGGGGAGAAGGGGCATTGTAAATGGCCACATGCTCACAGAACAAAGAACAGACACTGATAGTTTCAACAAATGGTGCAAATAGTAGAACACATTGAATCCCCCATTACCAATCAGACATCAATCCTGTGTCACAGTAAAAGAACGACCAGATCTCCTCTCCCAGGTTTATGACATTAACACTTCTAACATTCTTTTTTATCCACTGTGTCTCTTCAAGAACTCAATACTAAATGTATACAGTGTACAGCCATGGCCAAACGTTTTGAGAATTACACAAGTATTGGTTTACACAAAGTTTGCTGCTGCATTGTTTTTCAATATTTTTGTCAGATGTTGCTATGGTATACTGAAGTATAATTATAAGCATTTCAAATGTCAAAGGCTATTATTATATGCCTGCTGCCATTCTTGAGCAAGCTCTGCCCTGGTGATGCCCCGAGCAGATAACTCAACTTCAGGAGACGGTCCTGGCGCTTGCTGGACTTCCTTGGGAGCCCTGAAGCCTTCTTCACAACAATTGAACCTCTCTCTTTAAAGATCTTGATGACCTTCTTGATGGTAGATTTTGGTGCAATCTTACTTGACGAGAGGATCACTGACATTATGTCAGCTGGTCCTTTTATGGCAGGGCTGAAATGGCAGGGCTGAAATACTTACTGTGTCTCACTGGTAATTCTCTTTCACACCTTCTTCACTATCTATAGGTAAAAATTGTTCTCAAAATAGTTTTGTCGTAGATCACTTATTTATGCGCTTTCAGAATGTTTATATATAAAGCTATTAATAAGTATTGTTGGAGTAGTGTTGGAGAGCCTGTAAAACTTTACTGATGGTGGATTGATCACTTTAAAACAACTGCCTATTTCGGAAATTTTGGGAAAAATAGATTAATTTGTGTATATTTTAAATTTGAAAATTCTAAAAAGGAGAAATCTGTAAGGGACCGGACTAGTGGCTGATAGGGAGGGGCCCTAAATGCACGATGTGATGATGACTTTGGAAAAAATAGGTAGGGGCTTGGGAGAGGCGAATGTTGAAAACAAGGAGTGGAGCAAAAATATGTAAGCTTGGATATACCAAGCGAAGTGCAGCTCGGATGAGGCGAGCAGGGAGTAATAGCTTGGACATGAAGAGCTAAGAATATTCAAAAACCTAATGCAAATCGGCAGAGAAAAAACCAGGAGTCAAAAACGTAGTGTAGGGCTTCGTTTGAAATGGCAGTGTGGTGGTGGAACTCAGGAACTTATGTAGGGGTGTTGATGAGAGTGATGGGGAACAGGTGTGCGTTTTTGGGCGTGTGCTTGGTGACTGAGGTGCTTGGTGACTAGATTGTGGAATTGGAGGGGTGCTAGGACCAGAGATGAGCCAAGTCAGTGCGGAACCCTGACAAAATCTAGTTTTGCACACATTAGAACCTTTTTGGCCTTAACTACCTCCCTGGCTGTGCCTCTTGAAAATCTGGAGGTGTGTCTTTTCACCTGTGTCTGGCAATTAGCAGTTGCTCTTTGTATTTCAATGCCTGTGTTTTCCAGCGGCAGCTGACAGCGGCCATCTTGAAAGTGTCTGTGTTGTTGTTGAAACAAAGACTTGTTGAAACAAAGACGTTCTGCTGAGTTGTTTTGTGGCATTTAGGCAAAGAAGGATAGAGAGGATGAGCTCACTCTCCTACTCGAATATCTTTGTTGTTAATATCTAATTTTGTAAGCTTTTCTCTACCTTTCTGCTGTTGCTTTGATAAGTATGTGTTTGTTTTTTCAGGATGCATGTCATTCAGGCTCCGAGCATGAACTCTCGGGTCCGTCATGAACTACTAGGGAGGCCTGATGTCAGCTTCAAGTGTTTAATTTAAATTGTAGAATAGTTTAACAGGTGAAACCTGAAGAAGGATACTGGGTTCTGTGGCTGTATGATGGAGACTATATTGCTTGTACTAACTCCCCCTCTGTCCACTTTTCCCTGAGAGTGAAGCCCCAGAAGGTGGGGTGTTTGTTGATTATGAGGAGGGACAGGTCTCCTTCTTCAATGTGGAGACCAGGTGTCACATCTACTCTTTCACTGGACAAACCTTCACCAAAAAACTTTATCCTGTCCTTGACCCTGGTGCCTTTGATGGTGGTAAAAACTGTTCATCTGTCCTGTAGATGTCACTAACAGAAAAAAAACACTGGTCATCTGACCTGTAGATCAGATTCCTACCAAACGTTTTCCTTTATCACAGATTACCCACTCATCACTGATGTTTGAGAAGTATTTATTGTCCTCTGTTCAACAGTGACTTATTAAAAATAAGTCGGTTAACTAATCTCTTCGCAAAATCTGTTTAGTATTCAATCAATCAATCAAGTTCATTTATATAGCACAATTCATACATAGAAGAATTCAATGTGCTTTACAGGGCATTAAAAGAGAAATACAATTTTAACAGTTTGATTACAGTCTATCTACAACTTGTCCTCTATTTGCCCGTCCACACATTCACTCAGTAAACATCCAATGCAACTCAAGTCTGGTTATACAAACAGCCTGATATTGTATCTGTAGATCATTCACACGATGCAGCGCGCCCACTTACATCCCAGTGTATTCACAATAAAACACTCACACACTCATTGCATTGCGATCTTACTTACATTCACACTTACTGTACGAGTACGCGTTTTACAGACCGACTCCACAATTCACAATTTTACTTCACAGACATGGATCAATTTAACATGAACAGATAAAAATAAATAGAGATAAAAGTTTAAAGGAAAATTAAGAAGGATTTTTATAAAAATATAAAAATGTATAAGTCTGGTAAAAAGTTTCCATAGGGCACATTGTGAGGTCAAGCCCTCAGTCATAGGCACGTGAAAATATGAGTGTTTTTAAACCGGACTTGAAAATTGATATGTTTGGGGCATGTCTAAGATCTTCTGGTAGCTTGTTCTAGTTGTGTGCTGTTGTGTACTAAATGCCGCTTTGCCAAGTTTAGTTTGGACTCTGGGCTCTACTAGCTGGCCTGAATTCATAGATCTTAGAGGCCTGCTTGGTTCATATTCTTCAAACATATCAGATAAGTATTCAGGCCCTAAACCATTCGGTGATTTGTAGACTAAAAGCATCACCATAAAATCTATTCTATAACTGGCTGGAAGCCAATGCAAAGATTTAAGAATCGGAGTAATGTGTTCTGTTCATGCAGATTCAATTAGCAATCTCCTAATGCTAACGTCAATATTCTCTCGAAACATTCATTCCCATTAGCTTATGAAATAATAAATGAACTACACTAACATAGAATTAATAGCAACGATCACATTGCTTCAGAAAGTTTGGTTACTCTAATTAGTTTGCTTGATCACATGACTATAGTATGTTAATTATTCAACAGAATTCACTACTTTTAAAAGCAGGTATCGTTATTGCCCAAGACATTGAGAAATCCACAATAACATGTGTTACATGTTATTTAGAGTATGATTACACAATAACAACAGGATGTAGCACATTTTCTGCAACAGCTACTGACTGTTTTATATCAAACAGGTTAGGTTTTATACAGTTTGCAAGACAATGAAATATGAGACAACATATTTCAGACTTACAACGCTTTGATGTTTCTGGTATCCGTCCTTTATGTTGTTTCTGTTGTCAGGATAATACACTGATCATCCATAACATTATGACCACTGACAAGTGAATTACACTGATAGTCACAGTGGGTGGGATATATTAGGCAGCAATTGAACGTTGCTTCACTGTCACCTGTGGAAGTGAACTATGCTCTCCTTGCAAGTATTTTAATAAACTGTTAATTGTGCTAAAGAGTTTTCTCTCATTCTTACCTCAAGTTTGTTAGAAACAACATTTGGGCTTAGACTAGAATATAACACCTAGGTCAGAACATCTCCAGAACTGCATCTCTTGTGGGGTGTTCCCAGTTCTCAGTCTGCACTGGTCAGAACCAATCAAACCTGGTCCAAGGCAGTGGTAACACTTTACAATAAGTATAAAGTAATACTCATTAATACACACATACAATGACATGAATTAATGAGTTGATAATGAATTTATAAAGCTTTTATTATGTGTGAATGTGTTAATAAACATTAACTAATTAAAAAAAATAACTTTCCATCCATAATTTGTTTACAAATAGGCTTCTGATTTTTTAATAAGGTTTTATGAAAGATTTTCTAATAATTGTTTGGGCACAATGGCTTCTCTTTCTACTCCACCCATTCTTTACCTTGGAACAGAAACCTGTTGAACTACATACCAGCACACCACTGATACTGTATGACTCCTGGGAAAAGTTTTTAGAAGACAATGTAACTTCAGACATTAATAAAATATAAATAAACTGTATTGTATTGTACTTTTTTTGAGAAATGTATTTGTATGTCACAGGCATGATCTATAATTTATAAACGATGCTTAGATTTGTTTTAATGATTTTGCTGACATTTTTACTCAGACAGAACTGATATTAATTGTTTGTTGAATAAGAAGCACTTGGATTATTAGGTTGCCATGACAACAAGAGGGCAAGATTGGCATTGTCTCCATGACATTGGGGTGCACACACACCCTCATTCTTATGTTCAGTGCAATGTGATCATTATGCTAATGAGCTCCGCCCATAACAAAGGCAATAATAACCCACAGTGTGCAGTTCACTTGTGTAACAATAGTGTGGTTTTGTGTTGCAGTGGGACACTAATGTGTGCAACACTTGTTCCATTCTTCTGCATAAAACAGCAGATCTTTATGGAGGCTGAGATGTTGACATTAATACATAAAAGTGAATCATCCATTCACCATGTTTAGTCTAATGATTCTCACCTGCTGCATCAATGCTCTCAGGTACACATGAAGTACATTCATTTCCAATGGAACTCCACATCAGCCTTTTATACATTATTGAGGGAAGTCCTTTATAATGTGTTTTTCTCCCTCGTGAAAAAATTTGTGAAGTGTGTTTAACACATGAGGACTAAAGAAAGCAAGGTTTGTCAACTTTATTAAACAACTCTGTTTCCTGAAAGTCCTGATTTGTTTCCTGTGGAAAGACGGTTAGTGGGTGTGTGTGTTGGAATGTGCTCTTTAGTATGTTTCATCTGTGTGTTAGCTGAGGTCATATCTGTTGCTTTCATTTTTATTCTCTTCTTCACCGATGTGCTGTAATGACGGTATGACTTTTTAAATATTTTATATGATTCAGGTCTGTTTATTCCTTCATTATTTTCCAAAAAAATAGCATTGTGTAATGACTGTTTTTGTCTTTCAAACGTTATACTAAAGAGAGAAATGGCCAAAACATGTCAAATTGCTGGTTGTCTAGTACATTGTACTAGACAATATTATTGTACATAATATTCACCTTTTAGAAGTAATGTCATTGTAAAAAAAACATTGCTCTTAGACCTTAATCAGCTTGTTAGGCCTGAGGCATGTCAACAATACATTTTATTAGGAAATGTCAGCTGGTGCCAATTTCAAAGCTACAAATACTCTGACTCTTTATACCTTGTGCGAATACTCTGACTCTTCATAACTTGTGCGAATACTCTGACTCTTCATACCTTGTGCAAATACTCAGCAACAATGGGTTCCTCTAAGCAGCTGTGTAAGACTGAAGTTCCCACAATGCAGAGGAGGGCTTCAAGAAGATACCGAAGCCTTGTGAACTTGCAGTGTACAAAGTGCAACATGTAATTAAGAGATGGCAGTTCAAGGGAACTGTGGATGTCAAGATCTGGAAGACTAACAACACTGTCAGAGAGAACTGCTGGTCAGAAAGGCAAATCAAAACCCCCATCTGAATGCAAAAAACCTTCAGGAGGATTTATCAGAATCAGGAGTGGTGGTGCATTGTTCCACTGTGCAGAGATGCTGGACACAGAGACTAGAAACACACAGGCTTAAGTACTGAGTTAACAGGTAGCACCTGTAAGAAATCAGGGAAGGATGCGTTCACAGGACATGGGGAAAACAGGACACAACACACACGACGGCAACTAAAAGGCCGGCGACGTCGAACGCCAGAAGGCCGCGCGAACAGGGGAGATCCCGTCCTGTGACGGCACCGTGACAGATGCTTACACCAACAAGACCTTTATGGAAGAGTCAGTGGAAGAATACCTTACCTGTGTCTTCATCATACCATCCAACATCAGAAGTACGCAAGGGAACATCTACAGAAGCCTGATGCATCTTGGAAAAAGGTGGTGTGGACTGATGATTAAAACATGAAGTTGTTGGCCACAATCAGCAAAGGTATGTTTGGAGTAAAAAAGGAGCAGCATTTCATTAAAAGTACTAGATGGACTGTTTACATCTTTTCAATAAAAAAGAATCACCAAAATATGTTATTGGTTGAGGGGTGGCCCAACTTTGGCATAAAACAGTTGTTTCCTGAAAGGGGACATGGCAGAGTGATGATACTATTTCTGTTGGTTAATGTTTTTCTTACCTTCATGATGTCTGTTTCTTTATCAGACCAACTGTGTCCTTCAGGAATAATGGTTACTGGACCAGATAGTCTGTATGTGACTCTACTGATTCTCCTCCACAGTTTAACCTCCCAGTCTGGTAACTACAGTCATTACTTCTCTGTGTGTGTGTTGGTGGTGGATGCATGTGTTTTTTCTATATAAATAAGGACACAACTGTACCTAAAAAAAAATGATTTCAGAAAGGGTGACTAATTGGGACATTTCTTCTGTCCAAAGTTGAATTTGGGATGAAATATAAAACTTGGTTTTAGGGTCAGAATTAGAGTTAGGGTTATGAATTACAAGTAGGTTAAAGGTTAGGAGTTGAGGTCATGTTTAGGGATAGGTTTAGGATTGTTTTTGAGGAAAATCAATGATGTCCTCATTTAGATAGCTTGTGTAGAGGTGTGTGTGAACATTAAGTTCAGGTTAAGTTCACTGGATTTTTCTGAATAAATGAAATCTTCAGGAGAATCCCCAGGACATGTAGTTTATCCAATCAGAAACCAGCCTGCATCTACATGGTCTTTGCAAAGTTTGTGATATTAGTTGAATTTTGGTCCCAAAGTTAACAAATAATTAATTTCACCTTGTTATATTCCCATTTAAAACCAAATGAAGAGCCATTCAAGTCAGGGGAGATTAATTTATTTGTTAGCCTGAGTCCAAGATGTTAACCTTCCATAGTTAACCTCACACTCTGTTGTCTGTGTCCAGTTGTTGGTTTGATCTGTCACCAGAAAGGGGTTTGTGTCGTCCTGTCTGTGAACATGCAACACAAACGTACAACAGTCCATCAGACATTTTCTCCTGTCGTTATGGTTCCATCTGCTTCCAAAGGCTGCAGTGGATCACCCAGATGTAGCATTCTTAAGGCTATGGCCTAACTACCTCATAGGACACAAACATAATGTCTTGATTCACCTCCTGAATTGTAGGGAAATTATCCAACGCTTATTCACTTGATAGTTGTATCTGTTAAATAGTGGCTGACCTGCCAATCCCTATATTACAACGAATGCAATTTTACCACATCTGTTGTTTTATTAACATAAACTGCTCAATCACTAACAATGGAGAATTGCTTTAGGTCTCAATTCTCACTTTGGTTGATTTCAAAACCAATATATTCCTATTTTAAACCTTTTGAGTGGAAAATGTGTCTAGCCTTTACTTGACGTATGTTATTCATTCAAAACTAAGTATGCTTTTGTTGTGTACATTACCACCGATAAGACTAATCTTTACAGTCAAATGTAACCCTTATGAACACCCTGATTTAATGGAGTCCTCCTATTGGGTCTCTCTCTCTTCCCAGAGCCCTTGTAACCCATTTATTATGAGTCATAAATAAAGGCCAAACCGAAGACTTTATAAATATGAAATTTAAGTTTCAAGTGTTAAAAATCTGTCATGTTCCTCAGACTGTTTGTAGTAACATAGGTTTTTGCTTTTCAACTTCATTGATACTGAATGTTAACCATTATTCATTTAGCAGATTTTGGTGTGGACAAATACCTTGTGTGTGACGACATCTGGTCTTCCTACTAGGCTTTAAGTGTCCCTGGGGTCGTATTACAACTACCTCCAGATGAATATTTGAAGGCGTGGCACTTTAAGACCGTGTCACACTGAGGTAACTGTGGTGGTTGTTAACTGATTGCCAACTCTCCTCATGCTGTGTTTTGAAGACCTCCCACAGCTAGTGTCAAGTTGCTCTGAGCCAATCAGAAAACAGAAAAATATATTAAAAGTCAAAGAGAGGGAGATGAGAACACAGCTTTGCGTGTCTACATAGTTGTTCCTTGCAGAAAAGTAATCAGTGTGAACATGACAATGGCTAATAGAGACCCGACGGAGCACTTCCACACCTGAAGGGACTTTGTCATATGGATCACGTTATAAGAAGCAGGGTCACTAGGGTTTTGTTGTTGGTTATTGTTTGTGGGTGTATGGTTGAGACAGGGCTGAATACTTTTGTACTGCCTGAGTTAATAGTCTGAGTAGTTGTTTGTCTTGTTCCCTAGAGAGGGAAACATTTATTGTTTTGTTTTTGTTTTTGGAATGAAGAATTGTCCAAGCCTGTGTTTCATATTCAATACAACTTTTGAGAGAGACTAAACTGTGGGATCCTCGCGTCTGCTTCCTTCATTCGTACATCACGGACGTGACACAATGGCTAATCATGACAAAGTGCTAATATCTCTCTTGTCTGAACCAATATGGCGATATGTGCTCGGGCCTTTAACCTTTGACATTATGAATATCTGGTTCAGAAAAACCAACATTAAAAGAGGATGACAGAGCAAAGCTACCAGCCTGTTTAATGTTGATTAGAGGGATCTGAAGGTCACCTATATATGACCTCCTGTTCTGAGTTCCCAGTACTTCCCCTTACGTCTTTTCTACTCTGGTCTACATAGTAGAGTGTCTCCCTCCCATCCTAACATACGTCTCATCTACTCTGGTCAACATAGTAGAGTGTCTATCTCCCATCCTAATATACGTCTCATCTACTCTGGTCTACATAGTAGAGTGTCTCCCTCCCATCCTAACATACGTCTCATCTACTCTGGTCTACATAGTAGAGTGTCTCCCTCCCATCCTAACATACGTCT
>JACXGK010014735.1:0-11235 GCA_016801125.1 Novumbra hubbsi
AGCAGTGAATAGGCAGAGTTGGTTTCAATGCAATCTGGCGCAACTGTAACTCAGCCAACTTGCACAAAGTGGTAGCAAGTAATTTTGACTATATCATGGAAGTTTCTATAACATAATTCTAATAATAAGATTAACACAGTAAATATAATTACTCATGACATCCTCTTTAAAATACGTAAGAAAATAATATGAATATACAGTGGGGAGAACAAGTATTTGATACTGCAGGTTTTCCTACTTACAAAGCATGTAGAGGTCTGTAATTTTTATCATAGGTACATTTCAACTGTGAGAGACGGAATCTAAAACAAAAATACAGAAAATCACATTGTATGATTTTTAAGTAAATAATCCCCATTTAAATTAAGGGGATTTTTGACAACATTGTCAGAATCAGAATCGTAAAACATATTTAAAGTAATTAAGCAACCAAATTATTTACATTTAGTATTGGAAAATGTAGAGACACATTTACATTTTATGAAAAACAGAAAATGCCATGCCAGATTTATTCATGAATGGGCCAAATTATTCTTGACTTCATTTACAGCTAATAGAAACCATGTGCACTGAATTTATATCACATGAATCATACTAATTTTTTTTGTGTTTTATTAGTTCTGTTTGTTTTAAAATACTTAACCATCCAGCATTTCACTAATCTTATCTATTCTGTTTGTCACAGGTTCAGGATTGGTGATGATGATTTTTGGAGGCCAACTTCTAGCATACAAACTTTTCAGGAACAATTTTGTTTATCCGGAAGAGCTCCAAAATTTCTAACACAATATTGAGCTTTTCTTCTACAAAATGTACAGTCCATAAAATTATTTTATATTACATTTTTTTTACTACACAATTTTGGTACTCTGTAAATCCACGTATTGTATTTTAAAATGATAGGTTTTTAGGAAGGAATTGTGGAGAACAATAAACACTTCTTGCCAAAAAAAATTGTTTATCTTATTGTTTATTGTGCTTACTTATTTTTAGGCAGGAAATAGAATAGTAAATAATCCCAATAGTTATTATTTTGTTACAACTGCATTCTAACACAATTGCTCATAAAAACGCAGAGGATTCTTAGGGATAGCATTGTGGTGAATGTGATTAACACAGAGCATCTGTTGTTGGTTAAAGCCCTTTGGATTTAGCATGCTTAGAATTACTGTGGCAGTAGTGAGCAGTCAGACGCTCCTCCTCATTATTTGACTGGTGTCCTTTGGGTACTGAAAACCACATCCATCCCATGAAGGGTCCAGCCTTCTGATCACTCCAATCCAGACGACCATGCAATTTTCACAACTCCGCCAGAGATCGGGAGTAAACAAAAAACAGTAAAAATCGAGAGTGGAAGTACATCACACACCCTCAAATTGGCTGACTCAGGAACACGCGGCTATCAGCTCTGTGGTTTTAATTTCTATCTCCACTTCCTTTCATTCACTTTGACCACGCATACAATGGCGCGTTATTTGTCGTGGATTTCTATTTGGAATGAGAGCACAGCGAAGAAGGCCATTAATCATTTAATGAGATTAGGAAAAGGTGGAGGAGGTGTACGGGGAAGGGTTGCAAGGCCAGCTCTCCCGGGGGTTGATTGGCCACAGCGTGCGTGCTCCGTGTCAGCGCGTGTCCTACTATGTGAGAATGTGCGTGATCCACACCGCTCTGCAGCACATGGAGAGGTGAGCCATGAAGTCCCCTCGCGTGGGATAAGGGGCATCTCCTCTCCGCCGAAAGACTGTTGGATCTCGAGCACACAATGGTCACCATGGTTTCCAAATTTGTCTATTATCTTCACCTGAGGTACGAGACTGAGTTTAAGGCTTGTTTTGCGGAATGTGTCTTAAATTGTATCCATTTTGCGCGATGTGGGATTGTGTTGCTGTTGTGGCTTGAACTTGATCGACTCACAGTGTGGGTTGACTGCGTTACAATATTTCTGAACGCGCTTTTTTCCATTTATATTTGTGACGAGATTCTGTGTATTGAGACAAGGCAGCTTGATGGGTCTGTCTGGATTGTAGTTTATAATTCTTCATCCACAATGTTTAAGTTAGCAGAGCTAAGGATGGGGGGAAATTGTCTTGACATTTCCAGAATAACAAATGAGTATACTATTGGTTATAAAATCATATGACAGCTATTCTTCAGACATAATTATCAGCCTTTACATGTCTCCACAGGACATGGCAAATATTGTGTTGACATTCATCATAAGCACAAAATACATAACACGATTCCTAAAAATGAACTACCTGAACAGTCCATGATTGATGACAGGTAACAGGGGGTTACTGGGCTGTGGCTAACGTGGGATGAGGTGGTTATGGGCTCTGGCTTGGCATTATATATCGTCAGGGGGAACAGGATTCCTGTATTTCAACAATACAATTTTATTTGAGAATATGTTATATTCAGTTTATTTGTTTTATCTTATTAATATGGCTAAGAAGTACTCTGTTGTGATTAATACTGAATCCATTTTTTTCGCCGCAATAAACCCAAAACCCGTTTAACACAAAACGACCTCTTCTGCTGCACCTGACAAAGCAAGTCTCGCAGCCTAGCACCAGGTGGCAGTAAAGATGTAGCCCACTATACTACTTGCGGGAGGGTTGTATTGTAATGGCCAACACTGCTCAGATGTCAAGCCTGTGAGGCGTGTTCAAACATGGTCTGATAACTTTCCACACTATTATAACCAGGAGATGTCTTCCGAATTACCCTGCCTGTCTTATAAATATTTACTCAATGTTTGCGTGCGAATGTAGTTTGTGATGACCTATTTTCTGGAACGCACAGAAGATCAGCATGTGGATTTCATCCATAACATATGGTTTGGAGATGCATCCACATAAATGACAAAATATACTTTTTTTTTATTCAATGCAACATCAACATACAGCCGTTTTCAAAGTGTTACTTGACAAAACTAAGACGCATAAATGTCAGGAATCCAGATATGTAATATGTATATATTCGATCCATATCGTCATCAAGTGGTGGAATAACATAATCATCATCGTCATTATGAGTATCATAGCTAATGATATACGGATAATGTTACCAAATGTATTATAACTCATTTTATTATGAGACTTTATTATGGATGAGCTGTAATTCTTTATCTTTCGAGAAGTATCTTAAAACATGGTTGTGCTGTTTGATTGAGCTTTTTGTAGGTCAATGTGATAGAAAATTTAACAATGGATAAATCAGATAGGGTAGTAGGCCTTGGGCTTTGACAAATGGCTAGGCCACCATATAAGGTAAATAGATAAGATTAGATGGCTGGGACAAGAAAGCTATGGACCATACAGTCTTCTGGGAGTGGCTCCGTCCAAAAGTCACAGCGCAAGAGCATTCTGGGCGGTGCTTTTAGGCAGTTGTTGATTATACATGTTGTAGGCGAGGCAGTACCATGAACGACTTCATTTATATCCACACGGTGCCCCGATAGAGTGGAGACCTACCATTTAAACAATAGAATGCTGGGACAAGGACCAACCCCTCTTAACCGGCACACCTGATTGTTTAACAATCTGCTCATTGGAGAGGCAGAAATCCCACCTCAAACCAAGCTCTCTTACCCCAGAGCCGTGTCATATTCTAGGTTCGCGGTAAACTTTATCAATAATGCGGCATGAATCGCCAGGAAGGCGCCAAGGGAGTCATCTTGACCGGGTATTTTAGCAATAGTGAAGTTCTACCGCCCAACTCCGGCGTCAGTAATGCGAACGAGATCGAGTCTACATCGTTGAGGTGAGCGGAGTCTGTTATTTAGCGTAGGCTACTGTAACATAAGTTGTCGCTCAAATAGGGAGACTTACGAATGTATGAATATAACTCCAGTCTTTTTTTATAACGTGTTCTGTTTTTAGTCAGATGGCGCTCCGCATTAACGTTAAACAGAAAACTTCCTAAGCGTAGGCCTAGTTTTTTAAAAACTTGGGTTTCTATGATAAATAGAATTGCTGCGACTAAATAAACTTCAAAGCATTGAAAATATACATCCAGTATATTTACATCCAGTATATTTCAATGCTTTGTAGTTGTTTGTCACAGCTGAATAAACTGCGTCCTGGCTTTTCCTAACCCGTTTTGTAGACTGGAGAACTTGAGAAAAAGCCCAAACAGAAAATATAGGAAATATAAAAACAATTCACGAACATTTATTCTGAACCTTTTCAAAAAACTGTAAACCCTACCAAATACACGCATTCAGGGTGAGGTCTCGCAAACACAAAGACAGCGCTGGTCATCTGAAACACGATGCTGTTTTCCCCTCCCCATCTGTAATGGCCATCAGTAGATGTTGTAATGCTGAGTGTCTGTTGTAGGTTGCCGCTGCAGTGTAAGAGGTTGGTGGAGAATGCAGGTGTATGCGCTCACCAGCTGTGTCTGAGAGTCCCCAGTGCTCCTACAGTGGTCTTTCCTGGCAAAGGATTTTCTGGAGGCCACATACGGCGGTGTGTCCTGGTGTGTCGCCGTCCCGTAATGGCATGTGGGTTGGAATGGGGTGGCGAATCTTTCCATCTTGCCTGTCTCATGTGGCGGTTCGGTTAGAGCTTCTGCTTGGAAATAGAGAACGACAAAGGGACAGAATGCACGTGGTGGTCAGTGATTGTCGTTCTGTGTGCTGGAATTATAGTGTACAGTTAAAATATAATTTGTCTCCAGCTTTCAGAGTCATTCTGCTTCTGCTGTGTGAACAAGTCGCTCCATTGTCTTTGATTGAACTATTAATTTTATTTTCCACAAATACAAAGAACTGCACTTTTATTAAGAGGACTAAAAAGTTAATGGAAGTTCAACAAATGGGGTGCCCTGCTACTTTTAGCAAGTACAATGTTTGGAATGTTGTATGTTTTACAATTCTGATGACTGGTGGGCCTGTGTAACTATATTGTAATGTTAGGCTCTTTATAGCAAACCACCCAAAACAGTAAAAATGCTGTACATTGATAATAACAGGCAACAGGCATGTGAAATTGTCGGTCATTGAGGGCATGTTCTGCAATGCCTTTGCTTCCCAAATAACCCACAAGATGGTCATCTCCAAATTAACACTTTGGTTCCAGTACTGTTCCTGTTAACTTGCCTCAATTACCTAAAGGGATAATCCATCCAAAAGCACATTTCTTTTTAATACATAAATAAATCAAATATATGGCAACAATATATGGGGAATTTCTTAGCATTTTGTAGTAGTAATAAGGCAGCAACGCATCATAGTTGAGACCCAGACAGAAAGGCTACACAATAACAGCAAAGTCAATATTAGTATGTGAATTAGGAAGATTTTGGCATAATTGCTAAGAGAAAAGGCACATCTAACTAATTAGTTATCATGAATTATGAAAATGTACCTGGTTGACTTGGCAAAGATTATATTTCTAGCTCAAAGCTGTGTTGATAAATTCACTGTGGTTTTTGAAATACAGGTTTGGATTACCCCTTTAATCTGAGATTCAGTTCTTTAAATGAACTCAATCTGATGGTTGTTGTACAAAATATTGATAGGATAATTTCTAACTAATCGGTTTCAAAAACATTGACAAACTTTCCAAACATTGCTTTACCAGTGTATGTTCTCGCACAACCCATATGTTTTTGATACCATTCAGATGTTGGGGAGAGTTGGGTTTAAGTTAAGTGCCAGTTAATCACGTTCACCCAGAAATGAAATCTTGCAAAGATTTGTCATCATGCTTTAAGCACTTACTTGCTTAAAAAAAAAAGAGTTGTCATTTTGTGATTTACTTCTGGAGGTATTTCTGTTAACAATAGCAATTATGGTTTTGTAAAGGAAGGAAGTAAAGTATCCTCCCTTGCAAAAAAAAAATATAGGGTGCTAGGGAAGTATGCAAAAACAGTTTATCCAATTGAAATCCCAGATCACCCTTGTCAGCAATGTCATGGGAGTGTTAACTAATACAGTTCACACAGAGAAACCGATGAGCTGAATTGTGTCTAATGGTTGTGTCGCTCTAAACTGCACGAGCACTTTTTACAATACGGCCAAATGTGACAGTGAAATATAGTGGAAACTGTTAATGACCCTAACAGGCTTGTTTTTACAGAAGGACCAATTTTGACTTTAGCTGTGGAATCTAGTGGATAACCGTTCATTATTCAAACAGGCTTGTTTTTACAACATGGTCAATTTCGACATTGTCTGTGGAATCTAGTGGAAACTGATTAGTATCCTAACAGGATATGATGATGACCTTAGAGTAGTTTTATGGGTTAATCTGTCCTTGAGAATTTGTCCACTAGAGATTAGGTGAAAGTGAAAGGCTGCGTTATTATTTTTCTTCATTGAAGTAGCTGATCAGCTCAGCATATTGTGAGTGCGAAATAATATTGGCTCAGCGGCTACCTTCCTTCCTGAAGTAATGCAAACATGAGGATGTGAATTCATGGCAGTACACAGTATCAACATGGGTTTTCATATAAAACATGGGTTGTCATCATCATAGTGTTATTACTGTTAGTGATTGTATATGTTTTTCCATTGGTACAGCTGCTCTGAAATTATTAGTTTTTTGCTATTTGAAAATAAAGCGATATTTACATACAGATAAAGCGGTCATGTATAAAATACAGTACCTGTCCAATTTTCCAGCCACCTGCTCATTAAATGGTATCTGTCCACATTGTAGACGAATTGTGAGGACAGCTGAACAATGACATGACATATGGAATCATGTATTAACCAAAAGTGTTAAACAGATCAAAATACATTAATTCATTTTGTAGATTTTCTAAAGTAGCCATCCTTGGCCGTGACGACATCACTGTAACGGTTGACGAGGCATGGACACAAGATCAGCGAGAACGGAGGACATTTAAAAGGATAAATTGAATAATAAAAAAAGAAACACTACACAAGACAGAACACCTGAAACACAAGACATACGGCTGACATAGGCCAACAAGATACACTGGGAAAGGAGGAACTTAAACAGGGCCTGTGATGAGGGAAAACAGGTGAGGGTGATGAACAACACAGCAAGTGTTTGGGACCAGATTAGTTTTCTATTTTTTATCGTCTTTAAAAAAAGTAAATACAATATTCCTAAATGAATGTTGGAAATGTGTTTTAAAATTGTAAATATGATTCATTTTACTGAGCAATTCCTTGTTATAAACCAAATGTTCTGAATTTTATTTCAAGAATCACACAAATACCCGTCTATGGATTGAAGTTCGTCATGACTGTCGTTTTTATTATCTTAAAATAATCCACCTACACCATTGTCTCCCACCATGTTACAGCTTGTGTGATTGAATTCTTACCATGGCTCTTCTGCTTCTGTCTGTAGCCAATGGGAAGAGCCAGTCACTAGACTCTAGAGAAAGACCCAGTTGTTTCGCTCTTTGTCCTTGTGTACTGGCAGTTTGTTCCTCCTGGAGCCAGCAACACAGCTGACCTTTCAGTGTGAATGGGACTGACTGGGGATAATATTGGTGCTGTGTACATTGCCAGTGTTCTTGACTTTCCTTCCATGTCCTCTGGAGGACATGGAAACCTTGTGTGTGATCCCAGTGGAAATTTTTTTTGTTTACATTTCTGTGTTGGGATGGCATTGGAACTAGTGAAATATTCAGCTTTCTTTACATTTCCTTGGGTTTGTTCTGTTTATTTATATTGTTTCCCCTCTAAACCAAATAAGTGCCATATTTGAGTTGTTACCCATATAAGGCATTTACACAGCTGTAAATTGTAAATGATTAATATTAGACTCTAAACCTTTCAAAATGGAAAGCTAGAATGCAAACAGACTGCAATTGCTCTGTGAGAGCATATTCCCCACTTTCTGAATGTCTGATTTGTAAAGGTGTTGTTCAACCCGGACCAGAAATGTCAGGTGTTACTGATACCCGGTGTATGTACCCAGCTGGGAGCATTCTCCATGACACCCTCCATAGCCCTTTAGGGGAGGCCTAACAGCCCAACTGATCTGCAAGCCATTGGTCTTCTGCCCTGTCTATGCCAATTCCCTGCATCATAAGCCTAGAAGGAAACCGAGCCGGAATTATCTCATCTAATTGGTAGAGGTTATCTCATATTTCTACTGACTCACCCACATTGGTAGTGTAAAACAAACCCTGCTGTTGATGGCTGCGTTAAAGCCGACGTGTTGCCTTAGACTGTTTTAACAGTAGCGTTAGCAGAAGTACTTGGTGTGGAGCCACTGACGTTTGAGCATTTCATTCAGCCATTTTAAGTGTTCCAGGCAACCACCAGGGCTTATTGGAGGGGAGGTTAGTCACTACAAGATGCTGATTAGGAATTGTCTTTCTCTGGGTTTACATCTGAAACCCAGCCTCCCCTAAGCCCTTAAACTACCTACTTGGCACGCTGAAGTAATGTAATGAAGCCTCTGGTCCTGGGCCAGCTGAGAGCAGTGGGAGCTGCAGAGAACTATGTGCCTCAAGTCTGGTCAGACGATGGCGGAGTTAGTGGGCACTCGGGAAACGAATGAACGCTTCAGTAACACAACGAACCTGCTTCTATGCGGACCACAATTTCAGATAAGATTTGACACGAGAATGCTATCAGCGCTAGAGTTAGTCTGCTCATAACATTTTTATATTTTAGCCATTTAGCCGACGCTCTTAACCGGAGTGATTTACGTTGTCATACTTTTTCTCCCTGGCCCCCCTGTGGGAACGGAACCCACATCCCCGGAGTTCCCCGAGACGTGCTCTCACACAGCGAAGTACACTAGAACCCTTAATTCAAGTGACTTTTGGTATTTACACTTCTGATGCTTATCGTCGGTCATTCATAACACTCTCCTTTCTTTAACCTCCAGCCAGAGGACCGGTCAGTACTGTGTCCAGGCCCGGGCCAAACATGCCTCGGGGAAGCCCCCGTACGACCGCTGTAACTCCCAGGACTCGCTGGACGACCTGGCCATGGATGACTACTGGAAGGAGGTGGAACACATCACCCTCAGCGGCGAGGGAGGCCACCGGGAGGAGGTTCAGCTGAAGGTGCCAGATGGTAATGTGTGGAGCTCTACTTCCTAGCTGGAGTGTCAGTAGGGACATCTCATGTGTCAAATGAGTCGGTAAAGCAGGGAGCGTGGGGTTGTGTGGTCTCTGGTCCCAGTACACAATGTTTTGCAAAACCATCCCATCATAAAAGGGATTTTCTCTCAGTCACAAAACACAATGGTTTTGCTCCATCCCGCAGGGTTAGGAAATGCCTATAAAAAGCTTGGCAGGAGTTTATTGTTTCTTAAGTTGACCATTGTTTTGTCTGAAGAACTGAATGTAGGTGCTTCCTTCTTTTCTTGTCTATATCAAGATTGTTGGTATGTAAGGGTTAGCATAATACTGCTCTTACGGTGCTTTGTGTCTGCATAAGACTGAACCTGTCTGTTGGCTTGGATCAGTTGAAAGGCTTAACGCAGAGTAGCAGAGCAACAGTAAAAACAATACAACAATTGGCAGCTATAATAGGACACGCATTTGGACACCACCATTTAAGTAGTCTGGCGACCCGGTTACCATGGTTATGGTTGACCTGCTGAGTATGTGTTAGTGAATGAATACATACAGCTTGCACTGAAATGAAAGCATACCAATTACGCTAAAATAATAAGCACTTTGAATAAATATTAAACCGTTATGTGTTTGTGTGAGGAGCCACAGTCTTCACACCGTCTGTCTCTCTGTCTCCTGTCTGTCTGTGTGTCCGTCATCCTGCCTGTCTGCCTGCCTGTCTGTGTGTCTGTCTGTTTGCATGTCTGTGTGCCTGGTTGTCTGCCTGCCTGTCTGTGTGTCTGTCTGTGTGCCTGTTTGTCTGCCTGTCTGTCTGCCTGCAGAGGGGGAGCAGGAGGAGGCTTGGTTGAAGGAGGCGGGTCTGGAAACTCTGTTTGACAAGTCCGCGTCGGACCCCGAGGACGTCATGGTGCTGCTATCCACGCTGACGCGGACGCAGGCGGCGGCCGTAGAGAAGCGCGTGGAGACGCTACAGCAGACGCTTAGGAAGCGGAACAAGCAGTACCACGTACCGGACGTCAGAGACATATTCAAACTCCCAGACAGGGGGGGGTCAAAGGTCAGTGAACCACATGGCCCCTAAACATGCCCAGACGTGCCTGTAAAACTCAGTCTGGTCTGAAAGGCCTTCAGAAAGAACCCATTGACTTGTTTACCAGAGTCAGTGCACATCTCTGCTGATCCCATAGAGAGGAGGTCAGTTAATGGACCCCTCATGTTAGGTAATAGGTTACTGGGTATTTTATGGTAATTATATTTGTTAGTTTGTTCCTAATTTGGTTAGGGTCAGTTAACAACAGTGGTGATGACCTATATTGGCTTTTGGCAATATCAGAAATGATATTTCCCATTGCTTGTTTGATTTATTAACTGTGTAAAATCATCTACGGCTAATGTTATGGGATTCTGCTGAGATTCTGTTTTTTGATTTGCAGGAGGAAGAAGCAGTGTCTCCAGAGAGAAGTGAAAACAGAAAAAGCGAGATTACGACAGATGGTATGTACCAAGGGTACTGTATCTCTGTCTGGGCATGTTGGTCAACACATGTAGAAAAACATAACTGATTTAGTTTTCCTTGCAAACAAGAGTGTTCACCCTCTTTGGGACTTCTCCACTTTTTATTATGTTACATAGTCAGAATGTCAGAATTGTTTTGGTTTTATGCCACTGGTAAATGTCAAAAGTTGAAGAAAATAAAATCAGCTAATTGTTCTAAATGAATTACGAATATAATAAAAAAAATGAATTTTTTTTGTATTCCCCCACTTTAATATGACCCCCGAATTACCTGTGGTGCCACATAATCAGTCAAGTGGAGTCCTCTTGCGTGCAGTCCAGACGTTTTTACATTATTTCAGGTTAAATACTTTCTCTGGGAGGTTAACCTCAAGGTGAAGGCTGTTAGGATGGCCTGACCACCTGACGTGGGTCATGGAGGGTGGATGGCCTGACCACCTGACGTGGGTCATGGAGGGTGGATGGCCTGACTGCCTGACGTGGGTGATGAAGTGTGGATGGCCTGACCACCTGACGTGGGTCATGGAGGGTGGATGGCCTGACCACCTGACGTGGATCATGGAGGGTGGATGGCCTGACCACCTGACGTGGGTCATGGAGGGTGGATGGCGTGACTGCCTGACGTGGGTGATGAAGTGTTGATGGCCTGACCGCCTGACGTGGGTCATGGAGGGTGGATGGCCTGACTGCCTG
>JACXGK010014736.1:0-11212 GCA_016801125.1 Novumbra hubbsi
CTCTGTCTCTCTGTTTTAGTCCCTCTGTCTCTCTGCTTTAGTCCCTCTGTCTCTCTTGTTTTAGTCCCTATGTCTCTCTGTTTTTGTCCCTCACTCTGTCTTTTTGATTTAGTCCCTCACTCTGTCTCTCTGTCTCACTCTTACTCTCTTCCACAACAGAAACAATGAGCGAGAGAACAAAATAGAGACACAAAGAGAGGGTGATAACCGAAGATAACTCCTAATCAGTTTTTCAGGGTCAACGACTCCTGTTGCTATGGACTCAACAACAATCCATCAGTGATTAGCCGTTACCCTAACAACGGTTGTGTGTGTGTTAGTACCTGTCTTTTGTGGCCCAATGACCAAGACCCTGGGCAGTCTACCACACGACTTCTCCTTGGACCAGATGTCCTTATGCCTCTTATCATCACAAGGGTTCTACAACACAAACACGCACACACCGTCTCTGTGCCAGCTGTATTTCAAGTTAGAAGTCAGGGGTTAGAGGTTGAAAGTCAAAAGTCAGAGGTTACCTGCCAGAGAGGCTGTCTCTGTTCAGGGTAGAGGGTGAAGTATCTGTGAGCCAGCTGAACGGGAGGCAGGGTCAAGAGCTGCAGGTGTGTCCAGTTAGATATGAAGTCAGCCAGGTGGACAAAGGTGTATAGACCCAACCGATCATTACCGTAGTTAGAGAGATGAGTCATGAACACACTGATCTGGAAGTAGAAAGATTAGTCAAATAAGCACTAATCTGAAAGTAGAGAGAGGCGTAATAAACACTGATCTGGAAGTAGAGACATAAACACAGATCTGGAAGTAGAGACATAAACACGGATCTGGAAGTGGAGACATAAACACGGATCTGGAAGTAGAGACATAAACACTGATCTGGAAGTATGAACACGGATCAATAACTTTGTCCTGGGTGTATTAGAACTACTAAAACCTGATCAGCAAGAGCATTCAGTGTTTATAAAATCAATCACTAAAACATGAACAATAAGTGCACAGTGGGATTAAATAAATCACTAAGACCTGAATAAAATAAAGAGTTTACCCTCTGCAGCTGACCTAACACATCCTAGGTGGCTAAAGGTTTTGGGACATTTACCCTCTGCAGCTGACCTAACACATCCTAGGTGGCAGAAGGTTTTGGGACATTTACCCTCTGTAGCTGACCTAACACATCCTAGGTGGCAGGTTTTGGGACATTTACCCTCTGCAGCTGACCTAACACATCCTAGATGGCAGGTTTTGGGACATTTACCCTCTGCAGCTGACCTAACACATCCTAGGTGGCAGGTTTTGGGACATTTACCCTCTGCAGCTGACCTAACATCCTAGGTGGCAGAAGAGACACCAACGTGGTCAAAGAGGGAGAGGTCGTGTGTGTGTGTCTGTGGCAGGGACTTCTCCCTCCATTTTAATGCCGTATAGGCTGACCACAGAAGTTAAGTTAGGCACACTCACACAAACAAACAGGAGAAAACTGTCCGTTATGATATAAATCACTGTATGTATGTTTTGTGTGTATCGTGTGTGTTAGTGAGACAGAGGGCGTTCTAGGGCTGAAGGTTGCAGTAGATATGAAACGACATACTTGGATGAATCAGAGACTGCCTCCTGGAATACTGATCATCTTGGAATGCTGATTGGGAAGTGTGTGTGTGTAACTGTCGAAGCAGTACCTGCTTTTTTATCTCTCTTTAGATCCATCTGGTTCTTTTTCTCTCTCTAGATCCATCTGTTTTTTATCTCCCTCTAGATCCATCTGGTTCTTTACCTCTCTCTAGATCCATTTGGTTCTTTACCTCTCTCTCTAGATCCATCTGGTTCTTTACCTCTCTCTCTAGATCCATCTGGTTCTTTACCTCTCTCTCTAGGTCCATCTGGTTCTGTATTTCTCTCTCTAGATCCATGTGGTTCTTTATTTGTCTCTCTAGATCCATTTGATCCTTTATCTCTCTCTAGATCCATTTGATTCTTTATCTCTCTCTAGATCCATTTGATTCTTTATCTCTCTCTAGATCCATTTGATTCTTTATCTCTCTCTAGATCCATTTGATTCTTTATCTCTCTCTAGATCCATTTGATTCGTTATCTCTCTCTAGATCCATTTGATTCGTTATCTCTCTCTAGATCCATTTGATTCTTTATCTCTCTCTAGATCCATTTGATTCTCTTTCTCTCTCTAGATCCATTTGATTCTTTATCTCTCTCTAGATCCATTTGATTCTTTATCTCTCTCCCTTTTTAGTTCCAACTGTTCATTATAATGTCCTCAGGAAACTAATAGACAGGTCTGATTCCACTAGAAGAGAAATCTCATTCTGACCTACATTCATGCAATTCTTATGAAGCACATCTCTGGAACACACACACACACACACATTCATGTTCGGTGGGATTAGGTCAATCTTGTCTATGTTAACATCCCTACTAACATTCCGATGATTGGTTAGTCTGGAACCCTACAATCATACAATATTATTCATATTACCATTGTATAATAACCACAATATCGATTGTGTAAATGATATTACTATAATGTAATATGTACTATTTAAATGTGTGTGATGGCTAAAACCTACAATTTGAATATAATTTAAATCTGAAAGACAGTTAAATGTTAAATGCACTATTCAAGTTTTGAGTGTTATAAACAAGTTTATATATATATAGAGTGTTATATACAAGTTGATATATATAGCATATTTGACCACGTTGGTGTCTCTTCTGCCACCTAGGATGTTATAGGATGTCCTTTTCTCTTTGTCTCCCTCCTCTCTCCCCCTCTCTCCTAGTCACCATGTCCTACTCTCTCCTCTCCCTTTCTCTCTCCCCCTCTCTCCATCTCTTTCTCTCTCCCCCTTTATCTCTCTCTCTGCCTCTCTCTCCCTCCCTCTCTCCCTCTCCTTCTCTCTCCCTCTCTACCTATTTCTCTCTCCCTTTCTCTCTCTATCCTTTCTCCTCTCTCCATCTCATTCTCTCTCCTCCTCTCTCCTCTCTCCTTTTCTCTCTGTCTCCCATCCCATTGGTAAAAGAGAGGAGAGGGAGATAGAGAGATTGTGCTGATATTTGGTCTTTTGCTAATAAGCTTGGTGGCTGAACGACAGTCTAAATGTCAGACATGGTATATGTCTAGAGCTCTGTCAGATAGACGTACACACACACACACTTTCTTACAAACGTATACCCACAAACACACAAGCATGTACTTACATATAGACACACTCATATATAGACACACACATACATATACATATATACAGACACATACACACAAACATGTAGACACACCCACTAATATATATATATATATATATATATATATAGACACACACCCACACATATATATAGACACAAACACACGCATATACATACAGTGGGGCAAAAAAGTATTTAGTCAGCCACAAATTGTGCAAGTTCTCACACTGAAAGAGATGAGAGAGGCCTGTAATTTTCATCACAGATACACTTCAACTATGACAGACAAAACGAGAAAAGAAATCCAGAAATCACATTGATATAGGATATAGGATTATACAATAATTGTATATAGGATTATACAATAATTATGGTGGAAAATAAGTATTTGGTCACCTACAAACAAGCAAGATTTCTGGCTCTCACAGACCTGTAACTTCTCCTTTAAGAGGCTCGTTACCTGTTTTAATGGCACCTGTTTGAACTTGTTATCAGTATAAAAGACACCTGTCCACAACCTCAAGCAGTCACACTCCAAACTCCATTATGGCCAAAGAGCTGTCAAAGGACACCAGAAACAAAATTTTAGACCTGCACCAGGCTGGGAAGACTGAATCTGCAATAAGCAGCTTGGTGTGAAGAAATCAACTGTTGGAGCACTTATTAGGAAATGGAAGACATACAAGACCTCTGATAATCTCCCTCGATCTGGGGCTCCACGCAAGATCTCACCCCGTGGGGTCCAAATGATCACAAGAACGGTGAGTAGAAATCCCAGAACCACATGGGGGGGACCTAGTGAATAACCTGCAGAGAGCTGGGACCAAAGTAACAAAGCCTACCATCAGTAACACACTACGCCGCTAGGGACTCAAATCCTGCAGTGCCAGACGTGTCCCCCTGCTGAAACCAGTACATGTCCAGGCCCGTCTGAAGTGCGCTAGAGAGCATTTGGATGATCCAGAAGAAGATTGGGAGAATGTCATATGGTCAGATGAAACCAAAATAGAACTTTTTGGTAAAAACTCAACTCGTCGTGTTTGGAGGACAAAGAATGCTGAGTTGCATCCAAAGAACACCATACCTACTGTAAAGCATGGGGGTGGAAACATCATGCTTTGGGGCTGTTTTTCTGCCAAGACACCAGGACGACTGAATGGGGCCATGTATCGTGAGATTTTGAGTGAAAACCTCCTTCCATCAGCTATGGCATTGAAGATTGTGGCATCATGATATATATATACATACAAACATATAAACACACACACACACAGACAAATAATGTGTCTGAAACCCACCTACTACTTTCTCTATTTCTCTCCATCTCTCTCTCTCCATCTATCTCCCCCATCTTTCTCTCAATCTCCCCCACCTCCCCCATCTTTCTCTCCACCTCTCCATCTCTGTTATTGCATGACATAAGTATTTGATCACCAACCAACCAGTAAGAATTCCAGCTCTCACAGACCTGTTAGTTTGTCTTTAAGAAGCCCTCCTGTTCTCCACCCATTACCTGTATTAACTGCACCTGTTTGAACTCGTTACCTGTAGAAAAGACACCTTACCACACACTCAATCAAACAGACTCCAACCTCTCCACAATGGCCAAGATCAGAGAGCTGTTTAAGAACATCAGGGAGACAATTGTAGACCTGCACAAGGCTGGGATGGGCTACAGGACAATAGGCAAGCAGCTTGGTGAGAAGGCAACAACTGTTGGCGCAATTATTAGAAAATGGAAGAAGTTCAAAATGACGGTCAATCACCCTCGTTCTTGGGCTCCATGCAAGATCTCACCTCGTGGGGCATCAATGATCATGAGGAAGGTGAGGGATCAGCCCAGAACTACACGGCAGGACCTGGTCAATGACCTGAAGAGAGCTGGGACCACAGTCTCAAAGAAAACCATTAGTAACACACTACGCCGTCATGGATTAAAATCCTGCAGCACACGCAAGGTCCCTCTGCTCAAGCCAGCGCATGTCCAGGCCCGTCTGAAGTTTGCCAATGACCATCTGGATGATCCAGAGGAGGAATGGGAGAATGTGGTCTGATGAGACAAAAATAGAGCTTTTTGGTCTAAACTCCACTCGTCGTGTTTGGAGGAAGAAGAAGGATGAGTACAACCCCAAGAACACCATCCCAACCGTGAAGCATGGAGGTGGAAACATCCTTCTTTGGCAATGCTTTTCTGCAAAGGGGACAGGACGACTGCACGTCATTGAGGGGAGGTTGGATGGGGCCATGTATCGCAAGATCTTGGCCAACAACCTCCTTCCCTCAGTAAGAGCATTGAAGATGGATCGTGGCTGGGTCTTCCAGCATGACCACGACCCGAAACACACAGCCAGGGCAACTAAGGAGTGGCTCCTTAAGAAGCATCTCAAGGTCCTGGAGTGGCCTAGCCAGTCTCCAGACCTGAACCCAATAGAAAATCTTTGGAGGGAGCTGAAAGTCTGTATTGCCCAGCGACAGCCCAGAAACCTGAAGGATCTGGAGAAGGTCTGTATGGAGGAGTGGGCCAAAATCCCTGCTGCAGCGTGTGCAAACCTGATCAAGAACTACAGGAAACGTATGATCTCTGTAATTGCAAACAAAGATTTCTGTACCAAATATTAAGTTCTGCTTTTCTGATGTATCAAATACTTATGTCATGCAATAAAATGCCAATTTATTACTTAAAAATCATACAATGTGAATATCTGGAAATTTTGTTTTAGATTCTGTCTCTCACAGTTGAAGTGTAGCTATGATAAAGATTACAGACCTCTAGATGCTTTGTAAGTAGGAAAACCTGCAAAATCGGCAGTGTATCAAATACTTGTTCTCCCCACTGTATATATATAGACATATACATACATATACGTGTACCGGTAGACAGTTATAAGAAACGTCTTATTGAGGTTATTTTAGCCAAAGGAACAAAGGAACAGCCAAAGGAACAATACCAGCTATTAGGGCATAGGGTGTCTTAACTTTATCCTAAGAAAGAAAGTAAGAAATGGCATCCTTGTAAATCTTTTGTTGAATAAATAATATCATGGTTAAAATGATATTGTTTTTGTTTCAATTACATCACCTTTATCTATAGATGTTGTTTGAAAGAAGATAAAATATTGATATGTCCATATTTCTTAAAAAATATTAGGTGTCCTAATACTTTCAAATGACTGTATATACATATATAAACACCTACATTGTGTTTTAACTCACAGGGTTCAGCAGGACGGTGAGGAACAGTTCTCCTCCTCTGATGCTGTGGTCCAGCTCTGTAGATCCTCCAGGGTAGTCCTTATACAAGATGGTGTGTGTGAACAGCCCACATGTCTGGCGGGGAAGCACCTACACACACACCATTATTCAAATGGACATTTAGGTGTTCATTCCAGGGAGGTGATCAACTCAAGTGCTTCAGTCTAATTAAATAGTTTAATGTTGTATCTGTACAGTGTCTAATTCAGCATATAATTGTTGTTTGGTTTTATTCAACTGATAATGTAGGCTTTTGATGGCTAATTTATAGTGAGCTGACTAGCCAGAATTATAATTAAATACATTAACCTAATATATATAAATATATATATATATATATACATAAATGTATTAATATTTAATAAGAAAAGATGCATCATTTGGATTTTAAAAGGTATATTACATATCTATCTACAAATTTATTTTAGGTACTTTGTTTTATTAATTGAGTTAGTAGTTGTAAAGTAGCAGTATTTAATTAATTATAAGTTAGTTAATAGTTAATTAGGGAGTTAATGTGTTAATACATTACCGGTAGTTAATTAATTAAACATATATGTTGTTATGTTACGTTACATCTATGATGCATCTATGATGTAGTTTTGTTTTTGTGTTATTATCATTATTTGGTTCCTATTATTATGATTGATACTAGATACTAGTTTTACTGACATTATGTTACTTTTGCTGGGTTTTCTTAGTTGGACACTGCAATGTAAAACAGTGGAAGAGTGTTACATAGTGAAGCTCAGATCTAAGTAGCTAGTCAGTCCAATGCACACATACAGTTTTAGTTGTGCTTTAACTATCAGTGTTATGTAATAACTGATCAGCACCATTATTGGAGTCACTCAAGGATGTGACTCCAGAGTGGATAATGTGGATAAAGTATCAAATAGCAAAATGTGCAGAACGTGTTTAAGCACTTCAGAACATTTAAACAAGCTTTGCAAAGAGAGCCATCAGCCATCACTATATAAACCTACACAATAAATGTCTTGCACACTTCCCATTTACTGTGTTATTTGATCTACTTTCTGTTTTACTACCACTTACTGTGTTTACTGTCATAAACACATTCTCCATTGCACATTCCTTGTATGGGGAAACCTACCTGTTAATAAAGCTGATTCTGATCAGTGGGATTGAACATGAGAATGCTGGGATTATTTATACTGGGGATTAGCAGCCATGCCCACCAGACAAAGGGTTAATGGGAAAGGTTGATGGGTCATTCATGGACCAGGGTAGCTCATTAAATACCAGTCTGACCATACCAAGGTCTGGAGGAAATACAGTATTCAGCACGGAGTCATAAGATTTACCTGACATCTGAAAGAGACACAGACTGTCCAGATGGATTCTCGTTTTTCCTCAGATTAGGTAAATATTGTAGAAAATTTCTAAATAATGTTCTTCATTGCTGAGGTTTTTTGGGGTTAGTCGGATGACAATATGAATGAAACTACCTTAACGGCTACCTACACAGGAATATCTAAATAATCCATCATAAGAATTTAAGTAGGGACTTCTGAACAAGTTTTTCCAAACATCTTTCAGAAAGTCAAGTAACCCCCATAAAAGTTTAGGATATTTTTTTACAGTTTGACTAGAGCATGGGAGATGAGATATTTTCTACAGTATTTCTTTACAGTGTGAGTAGAGGATGAGAGTAGAGATGGAGATATGATTTACAGTTTAAGTAGAGAATGAAAATATTTTTTAGAGGAGAGTTTCTGGGTTAGAGAGTAACCTTTGAGTGATAGATATTAGCAGACAGCAGATATTTTCCTGTAAACCTCAGAAACTGTCCACTAAAACACGAGTGGCGCTTGATAAAGGCCCCACACACACACATACTCACAACCTCAATAAAGACCACACAGTCTTTTTTCACCAAAGCAATTACCCACACTGCCATAGCTCATACTGAAATATATTTCACTAACACACACTGACCCCTCTTCTTTGCTCTTTCTATCTTGCTTTCTTTTTTCCCCACCATCTTTCCCTCTCTCTTTTTCCCTTTTCCCCTTTATCCTTCTTTCCCTCTCTCTTTCCCTTCTTCACTCTTTCCTTTCCTCACTCTTCCTCTCTCTCTTTCCCTTCCTCACTCTTCCTCTCTCTTTCCCTTCCTCACTCTTTCCCTTCCTCACTCTTTCCCTTCCTCACTCTTCCTCACTCTTTCCTTTCCTCACTCTTCCTCACTCTTTCATTTCCTCACTCTTCCTCTCACTCTTTCCTTTCCTCGCTCTTCCTCACTCTCTTTCCTTTCCTCACTCTTCCTCACTCTTTCCCTTCCTCACTCTTTCCCTTCCTCACTCTTCCTCACTCTTTCCCTTCCTCACCTTTCTCACTCTTTCCCTTCTTCACTCTTTCCTTTCCTCACTCTTCCTCTCTCTCTTTCCTTTCCTCACTCTTCCTCTCTCTTTCCCTTCCTCACTCTTTCCCTTCCTCACTCTTCCTCACTCTTTCCTTTCCTCACTCTTCCTCACTCTTTCCCCTCCTCACTCTTTCCCTTCCTCACTCTTCCCTTTCCTCGCTCTTCCTCACTCTTTCCTTTCCTCACTCTTCCTCACTCTTTCCCTTCCTCACTCTTCCTCACTTTTTCCCTTCCTCACCCTTCCTCACTCTTTTCTTTTCTTCCCTCCTCCTCACTCTTTTCCTTCCTCACCTTCCTCACTCTTTCCCTTCTTCACTCTTTCCCTTCCTCACTCTTCCTCACACTTTCCCTTTGCAGAGGATAATTTATATTGTGCAAATCCATAGGCCCTATTGATGAATGCATAATTAGTTATTTGCATAAGTTTACTGTGCTTATGTGTGTAAACATTGGTTAGGTCAACCATTTTGTATGTTGATTACATCCTCCATTTTGTATTGATTACGTGGTATTGAGAGAACGTAAGGAGCCTTTGTTCTCGGGTGAGTTTTCCCGCCAGTGCCTCTGATTGGCTGATTCAGGTAAAAGGAGGGGTCTACCTGTGCAAAGTTATAAAGTTGGCTGTATGTGATGTAACTGCGCCTTTTATCTTGGAGTTGCCCTCTCTGTATGAACCACCATGTAATTACCGTAAAACTAGTCTGGTCAAAGGTATTTGGTCTCCTATAGTTGTTTAAGTTGACTTGTCCCGCGAACCTAGAAAAGCATGTGTTTTGGAGAAACTACTTTACCTTCCTCACTCTTCCTCACTCTTTCCTTTCCTCATTCTTCCCGTCTCTCTTTCCCTTCCTCACTCTTCCTCACCCTTTCCCTTCCTCACCCTTCCTCAGTTTTTCCTCACTCTTTCCATTCCTCACTCTTCTTCTCACTCTTTCATTTCCTCACTCTTCCTCTCACTCTTTCCTTTCCTCACTCTTCCACTCTCTTTCCCTTCCTCACTCTTTCCCTTCCTCACTCTTTCCCTTCCTCACTCTTTCCCTTCCTCACTCTTCCTCACTCTTTCCCTTCCTCACTCTTCCTCCCACTCTTTCCCTTCCTCACTCTTCCTCTCACTCTTTACCTTCTTCACTCTTCCTCACTCTTTCCCTTCCTCACTCTTTCCCTCTCTTTTTCCCTTTCCTCACTCTTCCTCTCTCTCTTTCCCTTCCTCACTCTTCCTCACTCTTTCCTTTCCTCCCTCTTCCTCTCACTCTTCCTCTCTCTTTCCCTTCCTCACTCTTTCCCTCTCTCTTACCCTGCTCCACTCCCTTTCCCTCCATTCCTAACCTCTCTAACCCTCCTTCTCCCCCTTTCTTTCCCAAGCATGTTTCAACCCACCAAATACTAACAACATAACTGAAAGCCTAAAGTCCTGAATATGACGTGCATTTGTCATCAGCCAACTACTCCACAGAACAAAACAATGAGGTATTTTAATCTGCTCTATCAGACAAGCTTTTTCAATGTTTCTGACAAGATGTTTGTCTTTCTTCTGCGGCCACGGATGCTCTGACAGTCAGTTTGACAGCATAATCATAACTTTAGAACAATCAAATACTTACACGTCACATCCATTCAGTTCCTGTATCCATAAATTATACGTTGTGCCTGTCATCTAGAGATTGTGTGTGTGTGTCTGTATGTGTCTCTGTGTCATCTATAGCTTTTTCAATGTTCAGAAACACACAATTCCTACCCTTAATGGCAAATGCAATTTAATACTTTGATTAATAGATGTAGCCTTGGAAGAAATTCTTATGGACATTACATTTCCAAATAGTTCCTTTTCATCCTTAAGGTCTACATTTTAGAGAGCAGAATGCAATCGTTATAATAGTATTGGTACTATAATAAAGAGACATGTCATGTCTCTTTAGCTGACTTTACACATCCTGTACTCCATGTTATGTCTCTTTAGCTGAATTTACACACCATGACCACTCTACTAAAACAGTACCGCTTATATACATCATGACCACTCTACTAAAACAGTTCCGCTTATATACATCATGACCACTCTACTAAAACAGTACCGCTTATATACATCATAACCACTCTACTAAAACAGTACCGCTTATATACATCATGACCACTCTACTAAAACAGTACCGCTTATATACATCATGACCACTCTCTACCAAAACAGTACCGCTTATATACACCATGACCACTCTCTACTAAAACAGTACTGCTTATATACACCATGACCACTCGCTACTAAAACTGTACCGCTTATATACACCATGACCACTCTCTACTAAAACAGTACCGCTTATATACACCATGACCACTCTCTACTAAAACAGTACCGCTTATATACACCATGACCACTCTACTAAAACAGTACCG
>JACXGK010014737.1:0-11233 GCA_016801125.1 Novumbra hubbsi
GGTGTATACTAAAGAAAAAACTATATTTTTGGCCAAGCACACCAGCAGGGGTCTACAAAGGATGCGTATGCATGAATGAATGTCCCAATGACTGTGATACACTGAGGACGAACAGATATCTTGTGGGTCGTTTTTCGTCCACTAGTCCTGGATCATAGGGTTCTGTTAAGGTCTACATCATCATGAGCTATGCTATGGAAACGATCTGGTTTCTTCTACCGAAACACTGATACGGGTCTGTGAGTATATCTTCCAACAAGAAAATGACTGCAAGCAAACAAGTAAATACACGATTGGTGAATTTAACAGGGTCAGAGACCCAGCCTGAACCCATTTGAACACCTGTGGTTTAAATTAAGGGCAGTGCAAATGTGCCAACCAAAGGATCTGGAAAGATCTTTTACAATCGGTTCTGCAATCTCATAAATCCTTGCTCCATGACATCTGTTTTTGCAAGGGGAGGGTCGACACTGTTCATAGTGATGAATGCTTTTGAGGGAAATTAATAGAAATTAATAGTAATAATAATGTAGGAATGTTAATTTTGAATGTAGCCTTAATAAAGTACAATATATTCCACACGATACAAAAGAGTATGTGTCCACTCTACTATTTTCCCTTCCCACAATGAATGGTTTCGGTTAACAGATCAGGGACATGCAGAATCTGGGTGAGCCAAGACCCATCCATTTTGACCGCTAGCCATATAACCCGTTTTCCCGGAAACGTTACAGGCCGTGTGTTGCCCTGACATGACCCACTGCTGCCCGTCGGGCTTCCAATGCAACGCCGTGACGGGGATGTGTGAGAGGAGAGACCGCCCGTGGAGCAGCTTTCCAATGCTGAAGAAGGTGGCCGCAGAGGAGCCCAGCGCGCCGGTCTCTCCCCCGTTCCAGCCTGACGGCAGCCCCGACCAGAGCAACGCGCTGGAGAGCTCCCCGGTTGCCCGGGTTCAATGTGACAGTGTATGGTCCTGCCCCGATGGCACCACCTGCTGCCTCCACCCTTACGGGGTGTGGTGGTGCTGCCCCCATTCATCCGTAAGTCGGCCCGTATTTGCTAACCCTAACCCAACTTTTAACGGTGGCTAGAAATGGCCAAAAATGGTGATTGAACACAGAGCTTTTTCCAGACACCCAGAACACTTCATGTGTTAAATGAGAAAGCTAATCTCATCCACCTCCAGTTTGACTGGGTGATACGCACTGGGGTGTAACGCACTGGGGTGATACGCACTGGGTTGATACGCACTGGGTTGATACGCACTGGGTGGAACGCACTGGGTTGATACGCACTGGGGTGGAACGCACTGGGGTGGAACACACTGGGGTGATACACACTGGGTTGATACACACTTGGGTGATGTGAAATGTTTACTCTTAGTACAGTCTGGCTCTGCGTTTGTCCCACAGGGCACATGCTGTCTCGATGGGAACCATTGCTGTCCTTTCGGCTATGTCTGTGACATGTCATTCACTAAGTGTTTGAGAAAGGACAACCTGAGGGAGCCCTTCGTGCCGCTGCAGAACCCGACCCAGATTAAGGCCATGAAGTTCTCCCAACCAGCAGACCAAGTCCACGATCAGGTGCAACAATAAGCACTGCGTCAATAATAATAATAATAATAAATGAACAATAAGCATTGCGTCGCACTGGAACCGATGTACACAATGACCACGACAAAGAAAACAACACCTCCCTCAGCCCCGGCACACTTAATACCACATCAGCCTGAGAGCACGACACTGACACGTGGTGTTCTCCCCCTCCTCCAGCAGGTCCCGTTGACCGGACTGTGGCCGGCTTCTAGCGGCCCCCCCGAGCCGGGAGTCATTCACTGCGACGCTAAGTTCTTCTGCCCTCCGGGGAACCACTGCTGCCAGAAGCCCACGGGCCAGTGGGGCTGTTGCCCGTATCCACTGGTAAATGCACCGAACGCTTGGAGATTTGGGTCTGACGGGCACAGCTGGCCCAGACTGCTCAGGTCAGGTGTATTTGGCTGGTAACCCCCCCGCGAGGGACTGAGCCTGCCGATTTGATGTTTTACCCCGCCCTCTTTTCGGACCCAACCTGGGCTCCCTGATTTGAGGGGTTGCAATGAAAAGACTTGAGTGGAACTGGCCTCGGGGGCTCTGAGTTGAGATAGAGGGGCCCCTTAGTTGTCATTTGTAGCAGTGTTTTACATTTCCATTGAGGTCCATGGGATGACAGCAGTGGTGTCATACATTTTCATGGGCCCAACCCAGTCGTCGTAAGCACCACCGAGGGACCCAAGTGTCAGGGGTCATGTTTTTTAATATAGCAACATCTGCTTTTTAATGCATTCATAATAAGACGCTTGATGTTCTGGGTCTATGTGTTATGAGAGGGGATTGTATCAGTAACAAAGAGGTCCACCCTCTTTTTTCGAAATGACCAGTAAGTCCATGGGACAAACTTCCCCGTTGCTTCGGTCAGTCAGAACATGCACTCCTGTGCAATTTCAGGATTTGACTGGCCCTAAGGCTGCCCATGACAGTCTTACAGTAACATGTATGTAGTCTCCCTGTCAGATGAAAAACCAATGGGAATGTGTATGCATGTACAATATTTTGCCAATGTTCTGAGACCTGTTTCTTTTTTTCAGGGCCATTGCTGTGCAGATGGCATTCATTGCTGTCAATATGGATACACCTGTGACTCAACTTCATCCAACTGCCAGAAACAGTACTCTCAGATTCCTTCAAGTCTGAAGGATGATGCAAAACAATATTAGGTTTTCCTTTGTTGTGAATGTATTATCATTTTTCACTGACTAAAAGAATGCTTCATTGCATAAAGGACAATTTATTACAATTAGAAGAAATTAATTACAAAGATTCTTCGTCGCTTGATGAGTAATAAATGATTTTTTTCATTAAATAACTGTACTGGTTTGTTGTATTATTCCTTCTACTCACGTGGATTGCAGTTACTATGGTAACTGGGTGTCAACATCCTTGTTTTTATGTAGCTAGCTAAGTAAATAGCTAGCCAAATAACTGCTAAATAGCCAGCAATCCTGTATCTTAAATATAATGTCTGAAATGTCTGCTATGAATAGAAAATTGATTCAGAAACTCGCTGAAACTCTTTCTAAACAAGTTAAACACTGTAAGTATACGTTCTGATAGCAAAGGTAGTCAAATTTGTTGGGTCTTGGCAAGCTAACGTAAACAAGGGTCGATACGTTTTTTTCCAAGTAAGTACGCAAAGAAAGTTTGCCACAACGAACTGGGAGCAATTAGGGTTGTCTTGCTCAACTAAAAATTGTCTTTCTCAAAAACAGAACAGTAGTTTTGGCATCTCGTTGCCTCAGACTTGAGAACCGGCGACCCTTACTGGCAACAACGGCCTTGCCCATCCTACTAAGCAACCCTGCCGTACATTAGTTGCTAAACTATTCCCAAAAAAGCTAACCTTAGCTAATACTAACATTATTTTGTCTATGGTGGCAAAAGGGATTATTATTATGCGCTAGATCTTCTATTTGATCCTTCTGTGTAAAGACAAATAATGCCTATGTATTGGAAAAAGTACTAATCGTTTTTTGGCCGCAGTTAACAAAACAGAAGCAGAGTGTTTGATTCGACTGTTTAATGGACTCTTGGGAGACCAGAGCGACAGGAGGGTAGGAAACGGCTTGGACAGAGGGAAATTCCGGAATATTCTGCACAACACCTTTGGAATTACGGATGATATGATAATGGATAGAGGTAGGCTTTTCAGTTATGTTGGGTCACAGAAAATATGAACGATCAAAATAGAGGATTATACTGCGATATCTGAAATGTTGTATTATATTCTAGTTTTTCGTGCGTTCGACAAAGACAATGACAGCTACATCAGTGTGAAAGAGTGGATTGAGGGACTATCAGTCTTCCTCCGTGGGACACTGGATGAAAAAATTAAGTGTAAGACAAAGTAAGAACTATGCTGGGCTATTTCTCTTAAACGGACTATGCATGTATTGACGCGCCCTCCATTTGACACACGTAGACTGCTTCGATGTGTATGACTTGAATGGCGACGGGCACATTTCCAGGGAAGAGATGTTCCACATGCTGAAGAACAGCCTGGTCAAACAGCCCACAGAGGAGGATCCAGACGAAGGCGTCAAAGACCTTGTGGAGATCACACTTAAGAAAATGGTAATGCTGACCACAATCGTAATGCGGGACCACAATGATAATGCTGACCACAATGGTAATGTGGACCACCTTTCTATCTTTATTGTAGCTCCATGGTTTCAATTTGCCTGGCTGTCTTCATAGGACTGGTTTCCTGTGACAGTATTTGTTTGTCAGTTAAGACTACCTTCTGATGTAATATGATGGATGAACGTAGAAGATGAAAGACTCTTTATCCTCAGGATTATGACCATGACAGCTGGATATCCTATGCAGACTTTGAAAAGGCAGTGAAGGATGAAAATCTATTGCTTGAGGCTTTTGGAACCTGCCTTCCTGATGCCAAGGTGACAGTTCAATCAAGTCTGTACAGATTGTGTACAAATTGTGTGTGATTTCGTCTTGATGACTCTGTTTACGCTTCAAACATGTTTTTTTTCTTCCTTTTGTGTCACAGAGCATATTGGCATTTGAACAGCACGCATTCCAGGCTTCACTTGAGAGTTCGGGACACCACTTCTAGATTGACAGGCATAACACTTTATTTAACTTGTTACTAGGCAGGGAAATAAAACATTTTGAGAAAGGATAAAGTACTGTCTGACTGGGGTAAAGTCTTGGCACTTGACAATAGAAGTCCTCTAGGTCCAGGGGTTTCAGAAAGTAAAAAGTGTCTGTTAGATTCTCCTGCGTGGCTTTGGTGGTTTTGTCTTTACTGTTGGCTCGACATCAGCAACTGATGCAACCTGAGAACACACACAAAAAAATAAAACATCTGTTATTCCATGCGAAATCTCTCACTTGAATTTTAAGCACTGTATGATATTTTTTGTGACCAGTTTTGGGAACTAAATGAACATACCTTCTTTAATGTACTTCTAATAATGTTTGCCGTCATGTTCAACGAGTCATCCGCCATATCCATCTTAGGCTGCTCGGGTAGTTTTGGTCCTATAAGGAGTTCATTCTTGTCCGCTATACCAAAAAGTGACTCTTTACTCACTTCCACCATTTTCCGTTTTTTATTCTCCAAATGCGCGGTCCTTGGTATGAACCTGGGGGGTGCTGGATAGGTTGGATACCTACTTCTTGACACCCCGCTGTCTGCACCAGAAGACGAGGGAGTGCTGCTTACTTTGGGGGCCTGCTGCGGTTTGGCATCTACGGCATGGGGCAATGAACCCATGTTGTCCTCTGTTGGAACAGTCCTGCATTGGTTTGCCTGGTAAACAGAAGGCAGATCATATGATGGGGCGTGTCCATAAGGAGGAAGCTGTTGCGGAGGCAGAGGCAATAAGGGAAATCCTAAATAATGGCCATGGCTAGTACTACAAGTCCTTCCCATGGTACTGGCATCACTGGATCTCCGGTCATCACCGCAGGAAGTCCTTGCTGAGGCAGCAACTGTATCTGAAGGCATGGGCTTTTTGCCTTCTTCCACCGCCAGTTCCTTTTCCTTTGCTTCACAACCAAAAACAGAAGAACAGAGCGCGTCAACTGTCTAACAGAAACAATACATTGAATGTACTGAAATTGTTATGCAGACAGGCAGAACATCTGTACCTTTATTTTGAGTGACCCTGTTCACATATCGCCTCCTGTCTTGCAGCTTTAGCCTGGTATCCTCTACAGTCTCATACTCTGGGGCATAGCATACGTGTAGTAGACTACCAAAGAAGCTTTTCTCATCCATGTGTCGTTTGGCCGCCCTGAAACAGAATGCCATGAAACTGGCTGCATTCGGTCCCTCCTTGGATGCCTGACAGCACTGTATGTCACACATTGGCATGTTTGAGACATGAGGGTAATTAGAAGCACTGCGGCTGCTTCGTGAGATAAACAAGCTTTTCAGGGAGATCGAACAGGATGCAAAAGTGCTAAGTCATAGTATGCATTGGTATTTTAAATATCTACACTGTGTGATTCGAGGATTCAAAGAGGTGATGGTTTGATATGGCTAGTCTAGCAGAGTGCGTGAAATATGTTTGTTGTGCAACACATAATGGGGTTTCGGTTTTGACCCATGGCCTGGGGACAAGAAAAGGGTTGAAGACCCATGAACTATCCTGACCTTGCACTGGTGAGTTTCTGGAACTTGATGAGGTAGACCTCTGTGAATTGCTCGGCAGGGTACTCATCCATCACTCTGTACTCCTCCACCACCCCATACAAGGCAGATAGCTGGATAAGTTCTGTCATCACTCCAATGGCTGGGACTCCTTGCACCATAAGGTGACGAGACTCCAGGTTGATGGTGTATACCTACCATATCAACATGGCATGGCATTAAAAACAGTAGATATCTAGGTAACAGAGATGTGAAAGTACAAAGTAAAATAACCAATTTGACCCTTGTAGCTAAAACAAGAGTAATCGCGGAAGGTCCTAGATATGTCATTAGATTTTGAAATTGTGTAGTGCAACCTTTGCAAAAATATTTTTAAATGCATAAAACGGATTGGGGTTGATTGAACATGCGCTGTATGTGGCTACGTATTCCAGTCCAAGCTATTCTCCCACTCAAAGGCTTAGCCCGCTAGCTAGTTAGCTATATAACTTTGCCACGGATTGAGCGTGTATATACCGACATGTATACCTTAACTGCTTTAGGTCTCCTTCCTTCTCTATACTTCGGTCGCGAGGGGCAAATCTTCTGCTGCTCATGGTGCTTGTAGACCTCAGGAGTGCTCCAGCTATTGACTGGCGCGGCCATTTTTGCCGATGTCAACACAGCTATCCGAAAGGGTAACTCAGACATCAATAATACAATCTGCGCTCATCGATGTTAGTATCTCAGCGGAAAACAAACAGGCAATTCATCTTATTTTGCCTAGACAGAGCACCGAATGCCTCGATCTCCGAGATTAGATGCAAGTCAACTAGCTTGCCCGTTTGCTAGTTCGTTGCATTCTCTGAAAAGGTGCTTTGTATTTTGCAAATATTGCTAGGAAATTAGTTAGCTATGTTGGGCAATCATGGCATCCAACCTATCACACTGGTTTTCACCAATACAAAAAACTGCTTTCTTCACCTTCCATCAAACTTGGTAACACTGCTCTCTCTTCATGAGGTACGTTATAATTATACCGTTGGCCGGATCTTGTTTCTGTAGCAAGTCACGTTTTGCAGGTTTGTTGTGTGCACTTACGTTTGGTGTCGTACAGAACCAGGCCCTGGAGCTGTCCTGGGGACATTATTCCAGCGTGTTCCTGAGCTGGACCAAAAGCAGAAGCCATGTCAACCAGGATGACAATAAAGCAGAGCTGAGCCGTCACCTGGGAGAGAAGCTTGGACTCCGAGACGGCGAGCAGGTGATAATGTCTCACTGCACTATCGACCGGCACCACGCTAACGAAGGCTTACCGGCCGATGGGGTTGTCGCCTTTTCTGAACGAGCGATGTATGATTTCAGGGGTTCTTGCGGCCGTGTACGCAAGTCCTGTCTGTCCAACAGGTGTTTGTGGAGCCTCTCACCGCTGATGACTGGGAGATCTTGGTGAGTGTTCCCACGCAGGTCTTCTTGGAACTGAACTTGTTGCCGCTGTGGGAGGTGACCAAAATCCACGTCGTCTTGTTTTCAGGAGCTCCACGCTGCGGTGCTGGAGAAGCACCTCTTGGACCAGATCAGGATGGTATTTCCTGATGCAGTGTTCCCTGTCTGGATCGACCAGAGAACAGTCATTTACATCAGAATAGGTCTGCAAAGTATTTTTTTTTTTGTGCCTTTGATCGATGTTTGCTAGCTGTGAATTTCCTATGTAAAAAAATGACCACATGCTTAATATGACCAAAGAATGAGGTTATGGAATTTTATTTCACATCTTTCTTTCAGCGTCACTCACCCCAACAGTGCCATATGGTCGATTAGAGCAGTACACAGAGCTGATCGTGTCTCCAAAAACTCGGGCTGGTAACAAGGACCCTTTCAGTGCTCCAAAAAAAACATCCTTGCCCACTCTAAACCAGCCAGATGTTGACCTCTCGCCATCTTCAAGGTCCTCTCTGGAGAGCAGTGTACAGGGGACTGGACTTCCTATAGGACAACACCATCAGATCCACCAGCATTGGGGTGGGATAGCAGACCTGAAGAGCCTAGTCCGATACATGCTAACAGGGAACCGGGGCCCGGTAAAAGAGGCTCCTCCCATCCCCACTGTCCCCGCCCTCCTCCCTGACTCAGCTTTCAGAGTATGCAGAGGATGGCCCATGTCTCCTGGCCACCTGAGTGAGGTTGTCCACGTCCTGCCTTGGGCTCAGCTGACGGAAGGCCACCTCAGTGGAAGCCCAACCGCCGTGACGTATGGAGTACTGTCCAAGATACTCTCCCCCAAGGAGGTTAGAGTGAGAGCCAAGCAGGCCATGGAGAAGAAGAGTGGAGGTGCTCCCCAGCCCAGGGGAGGAGGCGCAGGAGACCAGGAGGAGGAGGAGGAGAGGGGCACTGTAGTCAAGGTGGTGTGCCACCATCCAGAGAAGCTAAACGGGAAGCCGGAATCATCTAGAAGGGGCGAGCTCCACAGTGGAAGCATCTGGGTGAGTAAATGTCTTTCCAGAGGGGAAATTAGATTGGAAAAGCAGTGTTACCAGCTTAAATATAACGTTGGCAAAAATCAAACCACCCGTTGTCAACCAAACTTTCCCCGTGGTTGTGCACAGCAGTTTAGTTTGAACGTGTTTGTATTGTGAACTGGTCAATGTGGGGACCATGTGTATTAAAGCTTCACAAATGAATTGTCAGATCCCACCGTCCCTGGGAGCCAGGCTGCATATTGACATACACTCATCGCTGAGAATCAAGCCAATCAAGTCAATTCCTAAAGTGGCCATGACTATACAGCTGCAGCCTTTACAACAGCTGGTGAGTAGCAGTTCCTCTTCACATCATCTCTAGAGCTTTGAAACAATGGAACCTTTTGGGGGATATGGAATGTATAGGTTCTAGAGCTCTTACACAATGGAACCTTGAGGGGGATATAGAAATGTATAGGTTCTGCAGTTCTGATCAGTCTATGTGGTACTGTATCACGAGGTAAATTGACCGAGCCACATGTAAAAAGGTCTTTGGAAGTTTGTATCGTGTATTATGTTCCTTTTTAATTCCTGCAATGTCCTTGTAGCCTACATTGGAGACTGAGGAGCAGATTCAGACCGCCTTCCTGGGTTGGCTGCACTCCCAGAGCCATGACCCACTAGGCTGTCTGACGGGTCATTTCAACACCATCCTAATACCGGCCACTGAAGGTACACACGCTGCCTCCAAAAAGGGCACCCTTTAGTGTGCTTTTATTTTGAAAGTAGCTCGCTACAAAAGAACACAGTGCCTTTTGATATACAATCTCTTTTGTTGGTTGGCCGTGGGACATTCAGTCTCAACCAAAGAGAATGGACCACATTTAAAGTGTAATTTCTTTCCCTTCAGGGAAGTGTGAATTTGCTCTTACTGTGCTGAAGTCAGAACCTGAGGCTGTGAGTAAGTCACCGGATCAGTTGTTTCTGCTGGCTCCTTGTGTGATACAAAAAACAGATATACAGGTACTAGAAGCCACATCTGATTGTGTCCATAATATATTTATGGTATAAAATCATTTTAATATACATGACTAACCCCTTTCTCTTGATGCCCAGGTTGTTAGGGAACCCGTAAACATGTCTGCTGCGAATGCCGTGTGTGACATTCCTATAAAAGATCTACCCTTGCTCTGCAGTCTTGGGTAAGTCGACAAACATAGACAAAACAGAATTCACCAAAAACCTTGTGGCTGTGTGAACCAAAAGGATGTTTGCCTCCAAAACGTCTTACAAGCGGTTTAGAGCCCCTGTTTTTTACTGGTTGTTGTGTTGTCATGTATCAGGCTGACTCCATTGCAGACCTCGAGCTGCGTCGACCAATAGTTTAGGTTGTGTGTCACATGATGAGCTTCTGAGTGCCGTGAGGTCAGCTGTCCTACTGAGCCCCTATCCTGACGTTATGAGAATCTGCCGGGAGGTCAGCCAGGAACGTGACCAACCGTTATCACCTCCTCTGTGACCGCTGACCCCTTTGCTTCTCTTCACGTTGTCCCAAGCGGCGTGGAGGAACTGGGAAGGACAGGATTCGACTTCCTCTCCCACAGCCTGATGGGACGGCCCCTGTCCCGGGAGTTGGTGATACGTGGCCGGGGGCTGAGGGGCGGGGCCCTGCTCGTCACGGGGGCCAAGGTAACCTTTGATTTCATCTGGCCATGCTGTCAACTGAAACACAGGACTAGTATGTTGGCTTAGAATCAGATCGGGCTGTCGTGACACAGATTGTGGATGTTGAGTGCTGTGTTACTCTCCGGCGCGCGCGTGTGTTGTGTATGGCCACAGGGCAGTGGGAAGACGGCTCTGTCCAGAGCGCTGTGCAGAAAAGCTATGGAGGACCTGGATGCTCACGTCGAGGTGGTTGACTGCAAAAAGCTGAAAGGTGGGAGTCATTTACTGGTCCTGTGGTGGCCCGTTGCCGTTTCCCACGTGACAGAAACCGTGTGGCGACGTGTTCTTACAGGGAAGAGGGCGGAGACCGTGAGGCAGATGCTGGAGGAGGTTTTTGAACAGGCGGTGTGGAGCCAGCCCTCTGTGGTCCTACTGGATGACCTGGATCATGTGACGGGGGCGCCAGCCTCGCTGGAACACCAACACGGACCGGAGTCTCTCTTACACCAGCACATTGCCCAGAGTATGATAACCCGTATCTGTTAATGTGTTCTTGTGCATCTTGTATATTCTGTATGATTCTTTGTATTCTTGTTAGAATTCTTGTTTGATTTTCTTGTCTCGTTACCTTATTATTTTTGACTGTGTTTTTCTGTGGCTTATGATTCACTATGTTTTTCTTGTGTTTGATTTTATTTGTCTTTAGTAGCCTGTGCAACTGTTCTGGTCTGTCCTGTGACCGTGTGTGTTCTCTTCTGGTCTGTCCTGTGACCGTGTGTGTTCTCTTCTGGTCTGTCCTGTGACCGTGTGTGTTCTCTTCTGGTCTGTCCTGTGACCGTGTGTGTTCTCTTCTGGTCTGTCCTGTGACCGTGTGTGTTCTCTTCTGGTCTGTCCTGTGACCGTGTGTGTTCTCT
>JACXGK010014738.1:0-11234 GCA_016801125.1 Novumbra hubbsi
AAACCGGATCCACGGAGGGCCGAGTGTCTGCAGGTTTTCGCTGTCACCTTGTACTTGATTGATTAATTAGGTCACTAATTGGTTAGGTCTACCCTCACCTGGTTGTTTAGGTCTGAACTGGGAACCAATTTACAGGAAAAAACAAAAACCTGCAGACACACGGCCCTCCGAGGAACCGGTTTGACACCCCTGATCTAAACAATGCGCTCTCTTTCCCAGCTGTTCCCAGCCTAAACAAGAGCCGTGCACGTTCGATAGGGACATAATACGCCAGTGATTAAATACTTTGATTATTTCTAATTGGACAAAGTCGTCAGGATCATTTATTTCTTAACAAACGTGTTACTAATTTAGTGAACGTGTCAAGTGAAATAGTATAAAAAAATTCAAGTGTCCCCATTGATACCAGGTCAGGTGAGTTCTGTGCATTCTTAGGACCGGTAAATGTTTGGAAACTAGGCCTGCTGGAAGAATCGGTTATTTGTTTTCTAATGGTTATGATCTTTTCATCAAAAAAGTTTATGAATTCATTTCTGCTGAAGTGAAGACCCACTTCATTTGTTGAACGTTGCTTATTCGTTAACTTAGAAACAGTATCAGAGAGACATTTTTGATTGTTTTTGTTCACATCAATCAGGTTGGAAAAATAAGATGATCGAGCAGATGTAAGTGCTTTTCTGTATTGTACTGTACTGTCACTTTCATAAGTAAAACCTCAAAAGAACAAAAACCTGCTGTGTTTATGAGTACATTTATACTTCGTTTTATAAATATTTGCAACCCCCCCCCCCCCTTTTCGGGATGCGCAGGGGATATGATCACTAGTGTAGCCAGGAGGGTAGGCCTCCTTTAAGGCAATAAATTCATCAGGCTTTAGCCCGGTTTCACACAGGCCAATGACATCTAGTTTGTGGTCAGTGTAGAATTCAAACTACTTCCCCCGAGTCCTGAATCAGAGAATGTCCACACGGTCAGCTATTTCCAAAGTAAACGCCTTTATTACAGATATATCTGGAGATCGTTCCCCAAAATACAGCTAGGAAGATCTGAAGTCCGTTCACATCGGACACATTTTATGTAGCCTATTCCCCCCTCAGTCATTGTATCGAATTTGATGAGCGCGCTTCCTGGGTGGGCGTGTCCCGTCCTGCAGCCCCCCATCTCCATCCATGGGGCCCTCTGATGGCCTTGGAGGCCGACGAAGAAGACTGTTGAGGGGGGTAGGCTGGCGCCAGTAGATCCGACCATGGCTAGCTCGTTTCCATCCTCCTCGTTGTCTGCATCTGTGGGTCCAGCTAAAAAAGGCCATAAACCTGTCTTCCTATACATGCTATGTCCTTGCCTCTAATCTCTTGATTTATAGTCCTACCTCTGGAATGTACTTATTAATATTTACGACCTCCAGCTGGCTAATTTCAGAGTATACTCCACCGTTAGCTTCTAATAGCACACACACACACACATCTAATATCTAATCGTAACTAAAATATTCCACATCAGTGATGAACTAATTTACTGCAATTGCCTTAGAAGCAAGGGATCTTATATTAAGGAGTCCCATTTTAAGATGTGATGTAAGACAATCATTTTCATTCATGACCAAGATGGAAGAAAGCTTTATCTTAATAAGGTTGCTAGTGTTTGCACTACCGTGTTTTACTTTTCTTAGTCTGGAACGAGTAACAGATATCAGTACACCAGTAGACTTAGGTAGAATGTTTGGCTACACATTCAGTGCTTTGGTTTACCTACCACACACAACAATGCAGGGTGTTGCTGGCAACTTTTGCAGTCTTTCTTTGAGGAGCAGAATTGGCATCTCTTACTCTTGCCTGGCCCAGCTGCAGCCGCTGGTGGATCAGGTCAAGATTCAGCCGCCGGAACAGCTTTCACAAGCGCTGCCGATGCTGATGTGCGGGGGAGGCGCTCCCTTTTTTGAATGTGTGGAGTTACAAGTGCCTTTCCAAGCTGCTCCAGGAACACTCTCCTCTTGTTCCGCTTATCAGGCATCCAGGTAGGGTTAAACTTGTTCCATATCACAAAGGCATTGTATGAGGACACATCAATGATGTTATGAAGATGACCAGGGGCCAGTGGGCAGTCATCCTCCTGCAGCTGCAAGTTCCAATCACCTTGTCCAGGTTGTCCATGCCTCCTTTGTTGCGGTTGTAGTCCAGGATGATGGCTGGCTTCCGGTCTTCACGATCACTGATCTCGAGCGTTTTGTGCAGTGTGCTCAGGAGGACCACATTCTTGTTCCTCTTTGGAAGGTAAGAAACTAGAGTCGTGGTGGGGGACTTCTCTCCCCCTTGTTGAAATGGTCACACGTGACAACATGCCCCTTCAGTCCATCTGTCAGATCCAGCACAACTCGCATCCCCTGCTTCTTCTCCGGGCCTCCACTGGATGGTTTTCCTGTATAAACTTGCATCTTCCAAGCGTAGCTGGATTGTGCATCACAGGCCACCCATATCTTGATGCCATACCTCGCTGGCTTGCGTGGCATATACTGTCGGAAAGGACAGCGACCTCTGAATGAAACCAGTTGCTCATCCACTGTTACTTCAGGCCCAGGGTTGTAGAGGTACGGCAGACACTCATTTCTCCCAGACATCTCTTATAGCCGCCGTGTAGGTGAGCTCGGATGAAACAAGCTGTGTTGATTGGAGGGGGCTTGGAAAGAACGAGCAGGGAAAAAATGCTCAGGTGAAGTGAGCAGATAAATACAGGAAAAGGCTGGAAAGCCAAAAGTACTGCAAATAAACGCAGGAGCCAAAAACGTAGCGGGCGACGTAGCGTGTAGCCTCGTATGGAACTTTGTTTGAAATGGCAACCAGGGAGTGAGGAACAGGAACTTAAATAGGGGTGCTGATGAGAGATGAGGAACAGGTGTGTGTAGTTGGGCGTGTGCTTAGTGACAGTGGTGCTTGTGACAGTAGTGAGAGATGCAGCCACTGGCCACTAGAGGGGGTGGTAGGACCAGAACTGCTTTGGGTCAGGGTGGATCCCGGACAAGACTATATGTAGCCTCACCTCGGGACCTATACACCCCCGCTAAGATTAGCAGCCCTATGTAGGCATGCAGATCAATCTCATCCATCCTTGGCCAGTTGTCTCCATATTTACCCAAACCCTCCAAACTTGTCATCTCTAGGACTATTTTTTCGATGGCTGGTGTGATAAACAAGTTGAATGTTGAGACGATGTCCTGGGCATGGGCAACTGCATGTCTTGTGGGCCCTGGGGTCATCCTTATGACATTTCATGCTGCCATCCTTCCCTGGTTGTCATACGGTGACAAGGACCATGTTATGTGGCTGTTCTTTGCCTAAAATTTCTCTCATTCAGTTTGGGGGATTTCTTCTTCATCTGAAAATGATTCATCATGGTCTGGATTGTATTCTTCCCCATCTTCTTCCGATATCTCCTCTAAATAATTTTCTTGTTCCTCCTGGACATCTGAATGAATCAGATCTATGACCTGTTGGGCACGTAAATGTGCACTCATGACTTCAGCAAAGAGAGAACTGGGGGTACTGTCATTTGCAGCACCTTTATAGCCTCTGACTGTATTCCCCATTTGTAAACAATGCTTTGAAGAAGTTTTTTTTTGTCTGTGAACTTGAGTCCTGTGTTGGGTCGTGGATGGAAGATGCTGCACACAGTTTTAGTCTAGTCTGAGTTCAATCAGAGGCACAAATTATCAAAATATCTAATTGTATGTGCGTGCGTGTATGTTTGTATGTGTGTGTGTCTTTTTTTTGGAAGTGTGTATAATGGTTTTATAACTGCTGGGTCAAAAATGACCCCTAAGACAATCTTTGTACCCTAGTGGTGTGCAGCTTTCATGGAAATGTGAACAAAGACAAAGTTAAACTTTTTCTAATGTAGGGGTCACTTTAGGAAAAATAATACATTTTTAGGTTAAAAAAATTACATTTAGGGGGTTTTCTCTGCTGATAAACATAGTGACGGGTCATTTTTGACCCGTAAGATCACACAAGGTTAAGTCTGTAACCAAACAACAAAGAAGAATAAAAACTTTAAACCCTGAATGATGTTATTCTGCTGTTTTTTGTAAATGTATGTATCGGTAAAATACTAGATAGTTTGTGCTCTGGTGTGTTTTCATTTTTAAAATGTTATGAATCTGTTCATTTCAATACACTACCAAGGCAATAATTATTCTGTAATGTACTGCAGATCGTCTGTGGTCTCTGCACTGAGTGCCTTCAAAGTCCCTCATCATCTGATCAGCACCCCTATTTAAGTTCCCGTTCCTCACTCCCTAGTTGCCAGTTCAAACTAAGTATTATAAAAGGTTACACCGACGTCACTGAGTTTTGGCTCCTGCGTTATCCGCAATTTGGTTTGGCTTTAAAGCCTTGGCTTTTTTCACACCGCTCGTTTCACCCGAGCAACCTCCCTGGATTGTTATCCGAGCTCTTGCGCTCACTCCCTCTCTGTTCGACATCGCTCATTCCCCTCAGAGCTTCATTAATTTCTTCACTCCAACCTCCTCCCTGACGTTGTGCATTTGGATACCCAACCAACCCTCCGTTTCATCCGGACGCCATTACAACATGCTTGGCCAGTCCATCACCTTTACCCTCAGCTTCTTTAGCAAGGCAGTGGTAGTCTTGAAGGTGTGTTCGGGGTCATTATCTTGTTGGAATACTGTCCTGCGGCCCAGTCTCCGAAGGGAGGGGATCATGCTTTGCTTCAGTATGTCACAGTACATGTTGGCATTCATGGTTCCCTCAATGAACTGTAGTTCCCCAGTGCCGGCAGCACTCATGCAGCCCCAGACCATGACACTCCCACCACCATGCTTGACTGTAAGCAAGACACACGTCTTTGTACTCCTTACCTGGTTGCCGCCACACCTGCTTGACACCATCTGAACCAAATACGTTTCTTGGTCTCATCAGACCACAAGACACACATGGTTCCAGTAATCCTGCTTGTCTTCAGCAAACTGTTTGCAGGCTTTCTTGTGCATCATCTTGTGAAGAAGCTACCTTCTGGGACAACAGCCATGCAGACCGATTTGATGCAGTGTGAGGCGTATGGTCTGAGCACGGACATGGTGACCCCCCACACCTTCAACCTCTGCAGCAATGCTGGCAGCACCCATAATTCTGTTTCCCATATCCAACCTTTGGATATGACGCTGAGCACGTGCACTCAACTTCTTTGGTTGACCTTGGCGAGGCCTGTTCTCAGTGGACCGCTGTATGGTCTTGGCCACCATGCTACAGCTCAGTTTCAGAGTCTTGGCAATCTTCTTATAGCCTAGGCCAATCGTCATGTAGACAACGATTATTTTCTTCAGATCCTCAGAGAGTTGCCATGTTGAACATCCAGTGACCAGTATGAGTGTGAGCGCGATGACACCAAATTGAACACACCTGCTCCCCATTCACACCTCAGACCTTGTAACACTAATAAGTCACACAACGCCGGGGAGGGAAAATGGCTAATTGGGCCCAATTCTGACATTTTCACTTGGGGGTGTACTCACTTTTGTAGACATTAATGGCTGTGTGTTGAGTTGTTGTGAGGGGACAGCAAATTTACACTGTAATATAAGCTATACACTCACTACTTTACATTTTAGCAAAGTATCACGTCTTCAGTGTTATCTGATGAAAAGATATAATCAAATAGTTACAAAAATGTGAGGGTTGTACTCACTTTTGTGAGATACTGTACATCCCACTTCTAACATACATTATACTTAATATTTGTAAATTTTCTGCCCCCTTCTATTTGCACTTCAGGTTATATATTCTAACTGCATTTTGTTGTACTGTATTCATTTTGCGCATTAAAATGTAATAGGCTTTGGAGTAGCACCGCCCATAATGGTTTGTGTATTTAACAGTGGCACAATGTATTTTTCACAAAATAGGAAGTCAAAATGTAGTGTTGCTTATATATAAATATGTGGTTAGTACATTTAACTGCAACAAAAATGGTTAAATTTTCACGACAAATAAATGGAAAATATTACACTGCTGGCTGTTTCATACATTACAGCCTATTTCCGTTATAAACACAGTGCATGAGTATTTAATAGTGGAGGACTGTATTTTTTCCAAAAACAATATGCAATAATTATTGTTTTGGCTGATATATATAATTACAGTGTTTCAATATTACAGGAACTGTATTCAACCTATTTAGAGTTTACAGTATTTTACTGTCATGGTTTGACAGTTTTTCACTGTAAAATCTACAGAAAAAAATCTAAAATCTACAGAAAAGAGAAGGCACATTTTTACTACCCGGTTAAAAAAAACGTGGTTGGTGTGAGAGGTGTGAAATGAGTGGACCAATGCGCAGGCAGTAGGTTGACGAATCCCTTTATTTCAGGATGTAGTAATGTAATTAGGTCGTGTAACGTGTAACGACTACGACCGTATACACATAACAGGTAACAATCACGGACACAGAGACAAGACACACAGGGGATTAAGTAGCCAACTACATTAGATGCAGCTGGCAGGTAATCAGGAAGGGTGCGTTCACGAGACATGGGAAAACAGGACAAACGAGTACGATGGCAACTAAAAGGCCGGCGACGTTGAACGGCGGGGTGCTACGCGACCAGGAGAGGGCACTGCATCAGGAGGCGCCGTGACAGTACTCCCCCCCTGACGCGCAGCTGCGCGAGGCGCCGATGAAAATCACGTAACAGCGTGGGGTCGAGGACGTCCGTCCGGGGCACCCAGTCGCGCTCCTCCGGACCGTACCCCTCCCACTCCACGAGGTACTGAAGACCCCCCCTCCGACGCCGCAAGTCCAGCACTGTACGCACAGTGTAGGCGGGGCTCCCGCCGACATCCAGAGGAGGAGGGGGTTCCCGCTCACCCCATGATCCTGGAGGGGACCAGTCACCATCGGCCTGAGGAGAGACACATGAAACGTCGGATGGATGCGATAGTCAGGTGGTAACTGCAGCCTATACGATACCTCATTGACCCTCCTCAGGACTTTAAACGGCCCCGCATACCGCGGGCTCAGCTTTCGGCAGGGCAACCTGAGAGGCAGGTTCCGCGTGGACAACCAGACACAGTCGCCCGGGGCGTACTCTGGTACGTCAGAGCGACGACGATCGGCAGCGGCCTTGTGCCGCTGAGCTGCCCTGCCAAGGTGGACGCGGGCCGATCGCCAGACTGTCTCAGCCCTCTTAAACCATTCCTCCACCACCGGGACCTCAGAGGACTCCGCGTTCCACAGACCCATTGACGGCTGGTATCCGAGGACACACGGGAACGGAGTCATGAGGGTGGAGGCGTTTCGGAGGGAGTTCTGGGCATATTCGGCCCACGGCACGAAGTCCGCCCACCGCGCCGGTTGGTCCATGCAATACGCACGCATGAACCTGCCCACCTCCTGGTTGACCCATTCCACCTGCCCATTGGCCTCGGGATGGAACCCGGAGGTAAGGCTGACCGCAACCCCCAACTTGCCCATAAACGCACGCCAGACTCGGGACGTGAACTGGGGGCCCCGGTCAGACACTATGTCCTCCGGGACACCATAGTGCCGGAAGACGTGAGTGAATAACGCCTTCGCGGTCTGTAGGGCCGTTGGGATACCGGGCAAGGGGAGCAAGCGACAGGCCTTCGAAAACCTATCCACGACGACCAGGATGGTGGTGGAACCCTGAGAGAGTGGCAAATCAGTGAGAAAATCAACACTCAGATGAGACCATGGCCGCCGTGGTATAGGTAATGGAAGTAGCTTACCTGAGGGCAGGTGTCGGGCCGTCTTACTCTGGGCGCACACCGAACATGAGGAGACGTAAACTCTGACATCCTTGGCCATAGTGGGCCACCAGTATTTATCCTTTACCACCGCCACTCCCGGATGACCAGAGGAGAAAGAACTGTGAGCCCAACAGAGGAGCCTGTCCCTCACATCCACCGGAACGAATGTGCGGCTCTCCGGACACTGAGGAGGGGCAGGCTACCGGTGTGGGAGGTGGACACGGAGATTCCACCTCCCACACCACCGGTGCCACGACCTGCGACCCAGGGAGAATGGGAGAGGTATCGATGGGCCTCTCCTCTGAGTCATAGACGCGGGAGAGGGCGTCGGCCTTGACGTTTTTCGAACCTGTGTCTTTGAGAAAACGCAGGCAAGGTCCAGGTACTCTGACGGAATGCGCACAGTAGATGCACTGGTCGGGCTTTCCACCGAGGTTGCACAAATAGACGACCCTAAACACTGCGCCTGATACCCCCGCGACCACCCCGTGAGAACCCTCCGAGACCACGAAAATGAGGGGTTATGCAGTGCTAGCCATGGAAGGCCCAGGATGATGGGAAAAGACGGGGCCTCCACGACGTACAGAGAAATAACCTCTGTATGGTGGCCGCACTGCATGAGTAAAGGGCACGTAACCTGCCTCACGGCACCCCCTCCCAACGGACGTTGGTCAATAGACCGGATGGGAATGGGAGGTGAGACAGGCTGCAGGGGAATATTATGGTGAATGGCGAAACCGAAATCAACGTAGTTTCCGGGTGCTCCGGAATCTACAAGAGCAAAACAATGTGATAAGGCAGGGACACGTGGAAATGACACTGTAATTTGTAGGTGGTCAGCGGAAGGCCCCCAAGGAATAACAGATCGCTTTACCTGGGTCTGGAGCTGAAGAGCGAAGTCCTGCACGCTCCCTCTCCCCTGGCGCAGGAGGAAGAGCCGCTCCCCGGCCTCTCTTCCTTCAGGCGGATGATCGAACACTGTCCGGAAGTTTCGAACGACCAGGGCATAGTCATCCAACTCCATCCCCTCGCGCCTCCAAACGGCGTTCTCCCAAGCCAGTGCTTTGTCAGACAGACAGGAAATCAACGTAGACACCCTCTCCCGGCTGGAGGGTGGATGTGGTTGACAACCAAAGGCTAAGTCCAGCTGGAGCAGGAAACCTTGACATTCCGCCGCTTTACCGGAATACAGGCGTGGGAGAGGAATGGGAAACCCCCCTGAAGAAACCGGTACAGGCGCGGCAGGCACTGGAGGTGGAGACGAGGGAAGACGGTGAAGAATCTCCATCACCGCATCCTTGAGGCGATGCAGCAGGTAATCATGTTCGGTTAGCGGACACTCCAACGTCTGCGATGAATGAGCTCCTGCTTGGTCCATTTTAGGCCCGTGATTCTGTGAGAGGTGTGAAATGAATGGACCAATGCCAGGCAGTAGGTTGACGAATCCCTTTATTTCAGGATGTAGTAATGCAGATTGTCTCATTGTAATTAGGTCGTGTAACGACTACGACCGTATACACATAACAGGTAACAATCACGGACACAGAGACAAGACACACAGTGGATTAAGTAGCCAACTACATTAGATGCAGCTGGCAGGTAATCAGGAAGGGTGCGTTCACGAGACATGGGAAAACAGGACATACGAGTACGATGGCAACTAAAAGGCCGGTGACGTCGAACGCCGGGGTGCTACGCGACCAGGAGAGGGCACGGCATCAGGAGGCGCCATGACAGTTGGACAGTGTAAAAATGCAAATAAAAACTGAATGTAATGATTTGCAAATAATTTAATCCCTATATTCAACTGAAAATAGTACAAGTGCAGCATATCAAAAAAAGAAATGGGTAACAGGTCTGGACTGCCAGCCAGTCAAAAGCTGTATCCGTCCCTTCCCAAAGCTCCCCTGCCATATGAGATTCCACCAATTATAGCCCCTGTTTTAGACCTTACAGCTACAGTGAATTATCATAAGAGGCCTGACCAGGAGCCGACGACTGTATGGAGTAGAGGAAATGATCACGGATTGGGAAGGGCAGATGCTTTTGGGCTGCAAGAGAAGACAGATGCTATGAGCATGGAAGGAAGAAGTGGTACCGGAAGCACTGCCTCCAGGGCCCAAGGTCCAAATCCAAATGACATCAGACCCGGTGGGGCACAACAGACTGGAATTGAATCGATACAGGAGCTCGACGGGAGGTTGAAGTCTGGGGAAGAAGAGATCCGCTGACTCGAACAGACCCTGATGGAAATGGACTTTGCCACTAGGGGGGCCCAGAGGGGTCCCATTATAGACATTGGATCCAGCAGTATTGTGGGGAGTGAGGAACAAGGCCTCCCTGACGCCGAGAGCATTATTGAAGACAGACCCGACGCAAAACGATTTCTCTGTGGGAAGTTTGATGGAGATATATGGGTAACGCCAGATAAGGCACCGGCGTATTGTACCAGGAGCAAGAGTAAAACTAGGGCTGGAGAGACAAGTCACATGATGCCGCTTCGCCAGACGTCAGGAGGACTAGCGGTGTATAAACCCTGGGCACACAGGGACCTGCAGGCCCTAGTTGATGGTCTTCCGCTGCCTGAAGAATCAGGATGCAGGTGGGTGAAGGCTTTGGATAGCCTGACTGCTGGGGATGAATTGACATTGGGCGATGTCACTGCGATAATGAATAGATGCATGGGTGATCAAGACTCTCTGGAGGTATTGAGGGCCTCTGGGTTCAAGGGGAAGGTGTCGGCGGCCACACCGTTCAATCCTTTCAGAAATACTATCTGGACTGAGGTCAGACGGAAGTATCCAACCAAACCGCACCCACAGCTGATGAAGACTTTACGATTAACTGAGGATGAGAGTGTCCCCGTATACATGAAGAAAGCCAGGACCCTGTGGAGACAGGCCTGGAACACAGAACCTGACAAGAACGAAATGAAGCACATGTTCTTGGACCAGTGTATGAGGGGACTGCCGGACCATGTCCGTGTTGAATGTGAGAAGACTGTTGGCCTCACCGCCAAAAGTGTACCTGAATTTACTGAGATTGCACGGCACCACGTAGAGAGGTGGAGAGAGGGTAAACGAAAGGATGATGAGGAATTTAAACAATTGCAGAAGAAGGTCCTGAAGAAACAGCTGATTGAAGACAAACCCGGTAAACAGATGCCATTGACCTTGGTGGGGGAGTTGAGTGTGATTACTCTGAGCGCTTGCTCAATCTGGAGCCAACAATACGGGAATGGGGATATATGTGGAACAAGGGACAATAGCCCTGAATGCACTGTGTACGTTCCCCCTAGCAGGAATGCAGGGATCTATCTATGCAATGGGAGGGGTTGTGCTTATTGGGACTATATGATTACTAATGCAGGTCCTTTTTGGGAATGGAGGGGTGGGTACCCTTATAGCATTGGGGATGCCTCAAAAGTAGAAAGATTCTCCATAGTTTGGGGAGGGC